>VTPC01090903.1:233061-249090 GCA_011009095.1 Ignelater luminosus
AAAAAAAATTTTGATTTTTAATTTCATTTCTGTTTAATCAAAACTACTGTATCTTTAACTCTTTATGCCCAAAAGAAACAAGTGCTATTGACGAGAGCAAAGATGTAGAAAAATAATTAAAAATATGATGTAAATATTTTAGCCCACATACACTAATGTAACTTGTACAAAATTGCCAGAAGATGTTTCATTTTTTCTAAACAAAAATTAGTAGATATAAGCAATTTAATGGAATTCATCTTATAATTTAGACTGAAATATGGTTACATGAAAAGTCATTGAGTTAATGTATTCAATAAAAAAAGTAAGAAAAGTAATTTATTCCTGATTTCAAGAACTGCTATAAAAATTAAGATTCACTGAAAAATCGTTCTAATTTAAATTCCGCAAACATCTTTAGAATGGCACCAAATCCACGTCTGGATTGTTTATAACCTTTTCATGACTTGAATAGCTTCCCGAAGGAAGATTACAAATAAGATATCACTTAACAAAAATTTTTCACTTATTTCTTGGAACGCCTATAATATAAAATGCTTTGTTTAATACTAATCATACATTCACAACTAGTATCTATGTATTTGATATTTGTTCCATCTTCATGTTAAACTAAAACAAATAGTAACATGCATATTCCTTTGATGTTAAGTCAACCATTTTGATGAGTTGAAGCCTACTGGATATTACCCTCTTATATAGACGTGGCTGAAGTAGTAGATCAAATAAATGTAGGATAGCCGTGCGCAAGGGAAGTACAAGAGCAACCTTAGGAGATTGTCCTACAGCTTCGTTAGTAGCTGTAGGCTTTCTGCAACACGTTCGCAGCAAACTGACTCTTTGCATACCAATTAGTAAGAAGAAGTTCATTACATATTACATTAGCGTAAATATTAGCTTAACATATTGCCTGTAGGAAATCGTCATCAGTAACGATGACAGTTTGTAATTAAAGCGATTTGTTTTCAGTAATGGTGTAAACATTACGCAAAAATTTATATTAGAACGTTTCGTCTTCTTTAATGGATGTTTCAGTTAAGATTTATCTTGAAGTGAGTTAATTGATACTTGCTATCTGACGTTTCTTTCTTTTGATTTTATGGTCTTCCTACTTAACATCTTTGTAATTTGTGTGACTTCTTTAAACTTTTTGTTAAACTGTTAGTAAACCTACAAAACGATTAGTTGATTTACTGGGTTATATTAATTTAGGGAAGTGTATAGAAAAACCTACAAGGTGAGAAAGGAAAACCAATTTAAAATTTTTAAACTAATTCGTTTTCTTTAAAAACTGTGAGCATTATTGTCAAATGTTATTCAACACAGTTATCTGCTCATTTAAGTTATATGCTCTATTTCAAGCATTACACATAATTTACTGTTTTATTTATTATTATAAACATAAACAGAAACAGTTATTTTGACAACAACGGCGTTAACATTATTTTATAATTTCTTACTTCTGATTCGTTGTTGAATTTCATAGCATTGTGTTATAGCATATTTTAAGTTTTAGATACCAAGCCGAAATATGGACAAATTATCCCCCTTCCGCGTCTAAACTCAAAGTCGAAGTCTTTGATCTTACGTTTCTCAATAAAGTCTTATTTCTGGGTTTATAAGTCAAATCTCATATATATAGATAGTCAATTTGAAGGTGCTATCCGTGGATTACTCGCGTCCTCTTAATTTCTTGTGGTTTCACGAGTAAACTGGTGGACGGGATCAAGTGACAAGCTATCAAGTTAGGCAGGTAGATAGTTAAGAAAGCTCCACATTAAAAACTAAGTTTAAAGCCTTTACGTTACTAAATTCTAACGCTAACACAAACACAAAAACATTTTTCCAATAGGTAATTTTGACTACTAATTTTCCGCTAAACTAAAATTGACTTTGTGACCGTATAAAAATCTTTAAATCCAAAATTGTAACATGTAAGATTCAGCCAAAGAAGTCGGAGCTTTACCAAGAGCTTTTCTACTTCTGACCAAATATAAAAATTTCTACAGATCTTGATGTTGCATTAATTAATTAGCTCAATGAAAGATCACGATACACCAATTTTGATGACGCAAAAAACAGTTCAAGAAAACCAAATTTACTTTATTTTCATATTATCTTGTGGGGGGAAGAGTCCGGATAATGTTTTCTCCGTTTTTTTGCAAATATCTCGGAAACCATTCAATCTAGAGCTTACCTTATACAATTAAAGGACGTAAGATTTTCCACAAAAAGATCATATACATTTGTTGGCTACACTCAATAATTCAGGAAATATAGAGGAGTGGAAATATTAGACAAATTCTTGTTTTTGTGCTTGTTCCGATTGATTGCAAACAATACTGTGACTATGTGTCCACCCATTACAGAAAAACTGTTATCGTGTTCGATCGCTACAGAGAACAACTAAATACTAAAGATTAGCAACATTTGCAAAGGTCGCGCTCAGCTATTAATGTAGATGTAAAAGTAGAAGACCACACTTAAATCACCTTTGGGCAGAGTGAGTTTCTTGCAAACCCAAAAAAAATAAGGAGTAGCTAATATCCCTTCAAACAGTTCACTTGAAGAAAAGAATTTGTAAGGTGCTTCAAAACCCTGGAAGCGCACATACTCTGATTGTTCAAACAGCAATCACAGAAGCTCAGAAAGGATTGGAGGTGAGAGTAGTAGGTGACGACACTGACCTATTAGTCATCTTAATTCCTCTTGTTCCCCCCAGCTGCAGCTTGAAAATGATTGTGGCTGGAAAAGGCAACCAATCAAATAAAATTCACAATATTCAGGCAATGCAGAATGAAACAGGAGACACGAAACCTGTTTTATTGTGTGTTTATGCTTTTACAGGCTGCGATTCTGTGTCTTCAACATATAGGAAAGGGAAAGCCAGCCCCATTAAAAAACTCGAAGGTAATGAGAAAATTTCCAACAACCTCTATGCGCAGGCAGATTATATTGCTGATGCTGGCAATGGTTTTTTCTGTCTATCCAAAAAACGCAAAACTTGAATGTTTTACATTGCCAGTTGTGCTTAACGACTGTTGCAAATCAACTGGTGCAAGGAGAGTTCCAGTTAGCTACTCTATTCCCAACAAAAGCAACAGCAAGAGAACACTTGTTGAGAGTATATCATCAAGTGCAAAACTGGCGTGATTGCAAGAAAGATCCCCTAAAATATGAAAAGAAGAAGTTTGGTGGGCATCTGCTCCCAACTACAACGTCTTTTGCTGCGGCCTCAGAACGCTTGCTACACCTCGTCTTTTGTTCTTGCTCAGGTGACTGTCTGAACAATTGCGAGTGTCGAAGTAGTGGTCTTCAATGCACAACCATTGATTGTAACGAGGAAGTGGATTTAGTGTTACCACATGATCTGGATAGTGAGGGGAGTGACGATGAAAAGAAGCGACAATAATATTTGTGAGTGACAATATCATTTGTACTATTTATAAATAATTGTAAATGTTAGTTTTACATAAATTGTTATATATTACGTTTATTAAACAAAAATAAATAAAGAAGAAATGCTTTGGTTTTGCTTTCATTTATTTCATTTTTTTTCACTATTTAATAGGAGTATCATTTTAATTTGTGGTAATTTGACACCTTTCTACAGTTCGCGACGAAAGAATAAATTTTGTTCTTCTATATCTCCTGAAGTATTGAGTGTAGCAAAGAAATGCATATAATCTCTTTTGTGGAAAAGTTTACGTTCTTTAATTGTTTATAGAGTAAGGTAAGCTTTAAATTGAATAGTTTCCGAGATATTGGAAAAAACTGATAAAACACAATTTTCGGACTTGTTTCTCTCTCCCCTTTCCCAAACCCGAAGCTCTGGCTGCGGAGATTTTTTACTACATTTAGAGCAAAGGGTAATAAACAATTTAGAACACTCAAACCCTTTTTTTTGGATTCCCGGCTTGGGAGTAAATCTTACTATACTATAACTTTAGGTTAGTTTCCGTATAATATGACAATTTTCTAAAATTTAGTTGTTGAATCCTGTCCAAACAAAACATTCAAGATTTGGTTGGATCCCACGCCTCTAGCATTTCAATTTAACTAAAAAACAATCCAGTTTTAGTAATTTAAGCTAGTAAAACTTATTTTAATGTTTTTGGACTTCTTGATCTGCCCTAATATTAATGAAAGATTTTTTTTTGGTTTGTAAATTTGTGCAAACGTAAACTTTGATGTTTATTCTTCCATAGTGATAAGGATAACTAAAGTCCTAATCAGATGGTCTCACTATACGGAGTAATCGAGGAAAACAAATGCCAAAATCTTTTGACATCATAATTTAAGGGAGCATAGAATCAGCTTCGATTGATATTACACAGAGCATATTCCTGATTTGGTTCCTTCTATTTTGTTTAATCCCAATTTGTCTAACGCCATTTTGTCTAATGGAAATTCGTCCAATTGTATTTTGTCTATTGCACTATTTTGTCTAATAGCTTACTTTGCCCAATATTTGCAGTGCTAAATAGATACAGTAACCACGAAAATTACCTCAAACTGACAAGTTGTTGACAAGACAAGTGGTATGAAGGGGCACTTAGCTGATCAATAGGCACGCTACTTTCTAAATTATGTGCTGATAACTCGTGTTTATAAAGTCTATCTGTTTGGAGTGGCAAGTATGGGTAAGGTTATAGGTTGTTTATTATGTTATGTTATTATTTTTTGTATAATGAAACACAAAATTATTTGTTAGGTAGAGCAAGAAATAGATTATAAACTAGGATTAGACCAATTAATGTTAAACGAAATAGTTTTGGACAAAGTGGGTCATTAGACAAATTGATATTAGACAAACTGGGAGAGATTCTTCTTGATTACAATTGGTACAGGGTGAATTTTCAAACGTCATTATTGTCAACCATTCCTTTGATTTTTGTTAAGTCGGCTCAAATTCTACTTTTTCTTGAAATTGGTTTTGAAATTCGACAAAAAGTTTACCTTCGACAAATACTAACTTTTTTTGCCTAAAAAATATTATTGCGTCTTAAGCTGCTTTTAACTCAAGCTGATAATAAAACTCACTTTAAGCTTTAATGAATATTTCTTGACATATCTGGCCTTGTGTTCTGACCCGCGACAGTGTCTCTTCGTGTTCTATATCGAGACTCCTGTTTCGTAGCTTCAGCTCAAGGGTTGCTACCCCACCAACGTTCAAGCATGACGCTCGATAAGGCGAGCGCAGCCGAATAAATATGTAAAAGCAAATTGTAAAGCTAAATAAAAAAATGTACCCAGTGCCTTGTATCAGAAAAACTACTTTCTTTCTTGTCAATTGTACTAATTGAAAGCTGTCTTATACAGAACGGTTTTGTAATTGATTTACTCGTACTATTTATTTTCGTAAGTTATTTTCTGTAACACCTTTTCTTTATTGTAACTACAGTTGAAAGCTCTTTTTGTATTTTTTGACTTTAGGTTGTTTAAATGTTTTTCAGTTACTATACTTCCGTCTTGAGAAATACATACATACTCTCTAATATCTTTGGCTAGTTTGTAATCTGTTTCATCAAGATGGGTTGATAAGATGGTTGTTTTGCTTGCTCTTTAAGTTGACTACATACAGGGCGCTGAGTTTACCATGTAAATGCATATCACTAATATGGCAACATACAAAATTGAGATGGAGTTTGCCGAACGTTACGTTGCGCAACTAAGACGTTTACTAAGTCGGTTTTTGATAGTTGCTTCAGAAAATTGCAAAGATTATAATTTGTCATCTGTAATCTGTTTGACCGAGATAGGTTTGATAAGATGGTTGTTTCAATTACTTTTTAAGTTGACTACCTACAGGACGCTGAGTTTATCATGTAAATGCATATTCGCTAATATGCAACATACAAAATTGGGATGAAGTTTGCTAAACGTTACGTTGTAAAACTAAGACGTTTACTATATCTGTTTTTGACACTTGCTTCAGAAAGTTGCAAAGATTTTAATTTGGGATTTCTGATGGAATGCACTTTTTTCTAACTTTGTAAAGTAAGAATAGCACACAGGATTTGGTAAGGTAAGGGAGTATATTTTGCATGGATTCTAAAATTTATTTAGAATCTTCTTGAAGGGCCACTCTTTGCCAGGTTTAAAGCCAGATTTAAATTTGGAGTTCTTGTTTTTGTAACAACAAGCATTTAAAATGCAATATGAACTATTCCTATTACCGTGTCTGTAGCAAACTGGTTAGTTGTTCTAATAAAAAACTTTATATACATATATTGCAGTGGTATGCTTGTCAAAAAACAAAAGAAAAAAATTAAAAATTACGTTAAGGAGAGTTACGATTGCACACTAAACATTTTATGCTGAATGCCTCCCTTCCCTCCAAAATAAAATTAACTATGCCCATTATAATTCCAACTATTTTAAATAAGGGATGTAAACGGTCCGCAAGTTGATTTGTCAATACTAAATGGCTTACTTGATTTCCACAAAAATAGTTATAAAGCAGAAAATAGCATAAGAAATTCTAAGTCTAAACAAAACTTAACTCATATCATTGGTGGTTAGTTTTCTAAGAGGTTTTGCTTTTGACCTTGATGTTGAATCGTTTTAATAAAATCTCATTTTTTGCTTTCTATAAAAGCAAACACTTGCTATTAAATTTTAAATTTTATTATAAAACAAACTATCATTACTTTGCACAAACATGCCGCGATTACACAGATTTAATAATTAACTGTAAAAACATGACTGCGAACTTTATAAATAAAACTTAACACTGAGGTAAACTGAATGTGCGAATTATTATCTAACTGTTAACCGTCAATTGTAAAACTAAACTTGAATATTGACCGTATCTACTCAAATGAAATCTTTTTCCGCCTTTGCAAAATATTGCGTGTGGCAATTTGACATTGAAACTTGAAAGTTCGAAAATTATAAAATACTATAAAGACTGATATTAGTGAAATCCTAATTATATTTAAGTTTTGTCAAAAGAAAAATAAACTTTGCAACATAATTTCTTTTTCATGTAATAATTGTTTGTCTTCTAAGAAGATAGCACATTAAAACAAAGCTTCTGACAATTCAGCAGTTTACTAAAAAAAAAGTTATTCTATTACTATTGTCGATTATTCGTCATAAGCAGAATTTTTCAAACGAAAGAAAGAAGAAAGAAAAAAAATAAATTGTTTCATTATTTTATTTCCCGAACGCTTGTTCTGTACTATCTAATAAAAGGTGTTATTTTATAATGTCATTATTCTTCTAAATACACTTCTTCTTTTTTTAATTTGCTTTGTTACTTTAAATAATTAATTAACACAAACAGTAAACTAGATCTTAACATAATGTCGGAGAAAATAACATAAAATTTAAATAAATAAACTTTTGTGTGGTGTAAGTTAAACAAAACTCTGTAGCTATAATCATAAAATATTAAAACAAAGTATAAATGTCAAGTCTAAAATGTTTCCATTTCCCAGCCTTCTTTTGTTGTTATCTGCATGTTCCTTAAGATAATAAGATGTGAGGACGTTTATAATTTTGGAAGTTCGTAAAATAATTTTTTAAAATAATATGCGTATTTTTATAATCTTTGTAATTTTCTTAATTAGATGCATTATATAAAATTATTTTAAAAAGGCTTTCTAGAATTACAAAACAAGGTTTTAAATAATACTTTGATAAAATAAGTAAACCATTTATGTAATTTTTATACATTTTATTTAAATGATTAGTGGGTTAAGAGTAAAACTTGAATTTTATCATATAATAAAGTTGAAAAACATACAGTTATAGTCAAAATTGATTTAAAAGTTTTTAATAAATCTTTTAAAGATCTTTAGATTTTCGAAATTGTACTTTATGTTAGTGAATTGTCTAAAAACCACAGTAATATACAGCGTCAGTATAAATTAAAGCATAAAATTTATATTTTTCTATGTTTCTTTGTTTTCGCGATTTTGATAGACCCTATTATTGCCTAAACCAGGGGTCGGCAACCTTTTTGGAAAAAAGAGCCGTTTTATCCCATATGTATAACCCAAAATTAACAAAGAGCCGCAGTGGATAGAGAAGGGAGTTTGGGATACAATATTTTAACGCAATATGGGTAAATAGACATACAAAAACAAAACGTCAAGTAAATAAAGAAAAACGAATTAATGGAACTTTTGACACTGCATTTCCGCACAGGAGTTGTTTCATGTCCGGCAAGTAGCTGGAAGTTTTCAATTTTAAACAAGTTTCGAGGCTTACATCATTGAACTGACTTCTTAGCTTGCTTTTGATAGCATTCATGTTGAAGAACGTCTGCTCACAATAATAAGTGGACCCAAAAATTGTCAAAATTCCAAATCCTAGGTATTTTCAGTTGATGATAATAATCCGGAAGGTTATTCCATGTTTTGGAAATTAATTGACCCCCCTTTTGGCAGTGGAAAGTTCAGTTTATTTATAATTTATGGTTAACGTCGCTTTTTTTCTTTCCAGGTTTTTCAGTTCCACTTGTAAAAGCCTAAATTTCAAAGACCAGAAATCTTTGCTTTTTAAGTCTATTAACTGTAATTCAAACTGAGCTCTGTTAACTGTTGAAAATGGCAAAAAATGTATTCGATTGACTTCCGCCACAAGTGGTTTTGTCAAGAACGAAAGAGTGGACTTTTCATCATTGAAATTTTTAAAACGATCAGTAAATGAATCATGCATTTTTGCAATTGCTACCAGAAAGAACTAACTGTCGACGACATTTTCAGTAGTTTCCAGATATTTTCTTAAAGTTTCGAAATCAAACAGATCTCCACTCTTGAAGTCTTCCACAAACAATAGTAATAGTTGTTGTTCGAAAGTAAGGACGGTTTCTAGAAGTGTATTTGCAGCGTTACCTCTACCTTGTAACTTCTAATTGAGGTAGTTTAAATAGGATGTCATATCAACTGCAAAATAAAATTTCTGTAACCATTCTTCATCACTTAACTCTGTATATTTGTGTTCATTTTGAATGAAAAAGGCCTTAATATGTTCAAAGCATAAAGCGAACATTTGAAAACTGCTCCTTTGGGTAACCAAAGAAGTTCATTGTGCAAAAGAAAGTTGGAATATTGACTGTTCACCACCAAACTGTCAATGATTAAGTTCTTTTGACATTATTAGGTTGACAATTTTTACTACCAAATTCATCATCTTTACAACTTTAATGGGAAATGTCTGCGTGCATAGCGCTGCTTGATGAATAATACAATGAAACGTAAAAACATCGTGTTCCACATTTTGTTTAAAGAGGGTAACAAAGCCTTTAGGTTTACCCGTCATACTAGGTGCCTCATCTATAGCAATAGAGATCAATTTATTGATGTTAATTTCCGTAACAGTCACAAATCCCAAGATTGCTGCAGAGATATCTTCACATCGACTTTGCCTTTTAAGTGGTAGCAAAGCCAGTATAATTCAATTTTTGAATTTAGACCCATTTGGGATTATCCTGACTGCATAAGTCCACCAAAACTTTAAATCTTCTATTTCCCTTTAGTCCATACTTTTTATATTATGCCAGCCATAAACGTGTACTCGTTAGTTGTGTTGCTGTATGCATCCTTTTCCTATTCATTTATATTTAGAAAGATAAACGATGCAGGTAAAAGTATTATAAAACGCCTATCTGCCTGCCACGGTTTGCAATAAAAGTCAAATAAAATAAGTTGCAAAAAGAAATAAAAAAGATTTGATACATTGAAATATTGTTGTTTTACAGCTTAACATGTTAAGCGTTTCAGCTAATATCTAGATGAAATAAAAAACTGAAATCGTTTAACATAAAAATAATTTCTAATTTGAGCTTTCTGGATGACCGTGATGCAGTCTGCAGAGTCTCTTACTTCTACTACAGACAACGGTCATTTCGTAACTAGAACTGTACACTAAAGCACTTGAACTATAATCGGAAATTTACCGTCCCAGAATACCAACTTGTGGAATGTCCTTCATGTCACACGACTCGTCACATGTCACATTTTATATCATTCATCTGTTGATCTTTCACATTCTTACCCATCTTAATTGTTATGCCTCGAACAGTTTTTTTAAAGAAGTGTCTTTAATTTTTTTTAATAATATCTTATTTGTTTTTGAAGTCAGAGTAGAGATGTTCGGCCATACTTAAAACGCTATGTTTTACGTATTCCCCATCTGTGAAAGGTTTTCCATGCTTTGTAAATGTAATCTTATGAGAAACAGCAAAACTTGCGCGGTCACATTATTTGAAGATTGCATCCAGCTGATTTTTGCTTCTATAAGTGTGCTAATGCTGACCAGACAGCACAAACTGGATTTACCATACAGAACTCGGTTGGAATTAATAAAATAAAAAAAGAAATATTTCAGTAAGTAAATAAATGGGGGAAAATAGAATAATATTCACAAATGTATTATGAAATAGTAGGTATATTAAGAAGTGAAAACGTGAATATCTCTGTCATTCCGAAACGAGTTGCAGCTGCGTGGTCAAAGAGACGCATGTGGCTCGCGAGCCGCGAATTGCCGACCCCTGGCCTAAACGATGCGATGGTATAAGAATTTTCGCATTTTACATAAGAAATTATCCACATACGTTCGTTGCCAAAAGGTTGATAGGCTGTAATTTGAATATTTACTGGGTTAATAGTTCAGAAAAATAATGTATTTGCTTGATACTTATTGTTGGTGCTCTCAATTAAACAAAATAAGTGAGAGGAAATTAAAAAACGGAAGTACAAAAGCTTTTCCTATCTTCAAAATTAAAAATTTCTTTAATTTCTGCTCAAAAATTTTCTTATGTAAGGTGCCAAAAAATATTTATACCATTGTTTAGACAACAACAAGGTTATTACTTTTTAAAACAAGTGACTGCAGAGATGTGATTGCAACATGAAAACGTATAGTTTTATAATAGAGAATCGACCTGTTTCAAGATTTTCTGATATACTTGCCAATAAAAAAGATATGAACTTTCTACGTTACTTTATACTCACCCTGTATGTAAAACTGCTAGTAATAAACAGTTTTGATAAATCTTTCTTTTATTACCGTCATGAGCGATCAGAGTTTAAGATTTAAGTTAACCTAGTCAACCTGTTTTCTTGAAATGGTAAGCTCAAAGGTAGTCTAGTATGCAAGGCAATAAATAGGTTATTTAAATGTCGATTAGGTTCATAAAAATGAAATTAATTCAACTGGCTTAAAGAGATTTGCAAAGGGCACAGGACATATGCTGTCTTACGTTATGCAAACCAAATGATATACGATGCATACGTACGTACGTGAATACCAAGAAAATTCCAATAATAGAAAAAGTGTTTAGATACCACAAATACATATAAACAAAAAATGCTTAATATAGTTTTACACCCTTTGATCTCTAATGAAATTTGAGGTATGGGTTGTCTCGTGTAATGCATCGAACACGTCATGAAATCTACAGGTTTACTTCAAGAATTACATCTAACGTAAAAACTAGCTCTTTATTGGAACATTAAAGTCAACGTGGAATCTTAACAAGATAAGTTTAATTACTAACTGTAAGCTAATATTTCATTTCTAATTACAAGGAATATTTACAAAAGTATCCTTAGGCGTAATCATAATTCAAACTGCTATTCCAATAAACGTCGTTTTTGCAGTCGCTTCCAACATGCAATTCGATTAACATCCGCCTGTGGCTTTTTACCAGAATGTATATCGTTCCAGATATTCTTCCTTTTTCCTGTCTATTTGATGTAAATATTTGTCTTTTGTTTGACCGTAAATGTTTTTACAAATATTTACGGGTCCACAATAAGACTGTTTTCATTCATTCCTTGTTCGGTGTAGATTACATTTGATATTCTACCTAACTAATGTAATCTGAGAAAGGATATAGGCTAATTAATTATATAATTTTAATGGAGTGGTAGCAATAATAATAATAGTTATAATAATAATAATAATAATAATAATAATAATAATAACAATATAAGTTGATTATACATAAAACAATATTTTGAGTGGGTTAATGCTCAGTGAATATTAAGATTGGATGTTCTATCTAATCGCTTTTCTGCTTTGCAGTAATTGCGAAGCTTTGATGAAAAGGGTAGTTACATGATCGAGTTCTCGCTGAGATTCTCTGGCGATTGTTTTCTTTAAGCTATAGACACTAACAAAACAATTTGTTATCTTATGTTAAGAGTTAAACTACGCTTGCTATAATTATATAATAAAAAGCGAAATTAATTTAAACTTTGAAATAACATTTATAAATGAACAGATACAGATGATTATGCATTAATTAAATATTTTGTATAAAATGATAAAACTGTATTTGTATAATAATATACAAGTGAGTATGGAATATAAAAGAGAAAATAAGCATACTAACAAGTTTTCCAAGAAAATTTCAAAAAAATATTTATTGGGAAATATCAGATAAATCAATACAACTCTCAGGCGCTTGTAATAAATCTACATCCTACACAAGTTTATTGTCAAAACTTTTTCTTAGGCTTCAGTAGCTGAAGTAAAATAAATGTGTTTATAACAAAAATTCCATTTTTATATCAGTTCAATTATATTTCTAATTTTGAAAACGCTACAAATGATTAATAAGTCGCTCAATGGAATTACGTTTTACGAAAGTCGGTATGATTTATTTTCTAATAATTGGCTTTCGGTTGTTCTATGTAGAGTCTTATTTCAGAATTCCTTATTACGAATTGAAGAAACAAAAAAAAGAAGGCTAAACTACTTTCACGGATTCTGCGACGTCTATGAAACTTAAGTTGCTTCTATTTCTGTTCGTTTGTCATTTTGTAAAAGCATACCACAATCATTTCATCACAATGTCTGCATTTATATATGTAAATAAAATTTGTAGATGTTACATTAAAGATACATACATAAAATAAAACTTAGAGATAATTCCGTATATCTTATTTTGAAACGAGCGCAGATTCATTACCTTTCATCTAGTAGGCGTCAGTGTTAAAGAGTAATTATAAATACAAGAAAACCAGTTAACAGTTGGTGGCAATATTGATCGTATTTGCTTTTATGTTTATCTGAGTAATCCGACGTGAAGCAGTGTAATCATTTAGACATTATAACAATGTATCACATTGATTACAACGCGTTGATGATTTATATATATTTTTGGGTATAATGTCAAACTTGTGTAATTTTCTTTATGCATGCATGTAAACTCCAGAATAAAAATTAAATCAATTTTTTTGCCACTCAAAGTGGTTTGGCTCAATACCGTCGCAAAATTACGTACTTGAAAAAACTTCTACTGCTTTACAAGCACACAATTATTATGCGAGTTATTCACTGACGCTATTATAATAACTCGAAAAATCTCTTTTACTCAAAAGAATATCCGCAAAGTTACGTCAATAAAAAGCTCTTGTCTTTTTTATAGCAACTACATTTTTTTTATCTGCACGTTTTTTGAATCGTCTCCTGGTTTGAAATATGCTTTATTAAAGTTTCCGGATTATGGTCAGGCAATTTTAAAGAAAATGTGGATTAATGTAAGTAAACACAGTAGCACAGCAACTAATTCATTTTTCACGTTGGGTAAAACAATAGTTTATACATTAATGGTTTTTGTTGTTCATTTTACACTTTTTGTGACAATAATCACTATTATAATAGAAATTATCTTATAACCCGGTAATAATGAAAATTACATTGTACTTTGCATTTTTTTTATGTCAAAACTATTTTCTACTAGGAATAACGCATGTGAAACATTCGTATGTAGAATTTTTTCATTACACTTTATAAGAATTGAAAAATGTGCACAAGTTCCAAATAAAAACTTTGAACAAGTCATTAATATGACCTTGACATGCGGATCCTGTGTTACTCGCCATCAAAAAACAAATTGATCTAAAAATAATCACCCTTGACAAACCATACCCTTCACATCAGTTGTATGGTCCTAGAGGCTCCCAAATTTTTAAAATCAAATTCAGTTCGTGTATTGAGATGAAAGAAAGAGCACAAAGCAAACCCAATAATAAAGGGATTTGCAATAAAACCGATTGAGAACGGACTTTGCAGTTATACTTTTGTTTGCAAAATATCTTGCTATTGCCTAATAATTTAAAATTTTATCAATATTATAATTATTATTTACATACTAAGAAGTTTCTTGGAAATTTCAGGATAAATAATATTTACAATTATTGTCCGTTTCTTGCATTTTAGTTTTAATATTTCTCAACAGTGCTCTAATTGCTATAACTAAGTTACAGAAAAGCCTTTTGCTAAAATTTCAATGTTGGTTGCCATTAATTCTAAACGTACAGTCAGTTCTTTTTGTTTATGTCAAATGGTAACTTCATTGTTAGCTGGTGTCTACAGTTGCAAAATCCTAATGATGAGACTTGAATCTCGAATATACTGTACAGATCAGTGTTTCTCAAAATGTTCTTCACGAAGTAGTATACTACTAGTACTCTTATAATTATCATGGCAATCGATTTTGTTCTTTGTTTTTTGTTAGGGTTAGATAAAGTTATACTTCTTTGAATTCTTAAAGAAGCTTCATTGGTTAGTGAAAGGAGAGTAGAAACTATAGTGTTGTAGACGAAAACGACTCCACCAATGGTAACGAAAACAAAAAAAAGGAAAAAACAAATTGCAATCTCTCTTCAAACAGAGTAACATTCACAAAATAACGTGGACATTACCGGGTGGTAGATTAAAGAACCATAGAAATTACACTACAGTAGAAAGAAAATGGAGAAATTCACTAAAAGATGTTAGAGCAATGAGGTGCAGATATAGGGTGCGACTATGAACTCGTCAAAGCAAAGCAAACCAATAGAACAGTGCCAACAAGAAAACGATATACCTTGACATGATTAAAAAAAACAAAATCAATAAAAAATTTAAAAGTAAATTAAAAAAGAAACTAGAAGAAACTGAAGATATGAAAAATCTTACTGTAGAAACTATTTGGCTAAGAATACCAAGTATGCACTTAAAGTAACTGCACGTGAAACAATTGGTTACAAAACTAACTGCATAGATATCAGAAAAACAAAAATTAAAAATAAAAGGCTTAAAAACTGATAATCAAGAAATACAAAAAGAATATTAGGAAACAATAAACATATAAGGTTCAAGAAAACAGAAAGAACGTACGTAGAAGAACCACTACAGAAAGCAGAGCCAGCCGCTCAAATGCCAGACACAAGGAATTTAATTATATGAAATAACAACGGCAACCTAAACTAGTGTAAGAGCTAAAAGCAAATCAACATACTTCCCACATTCAGTAGAATAATGACTAAAATAACGTTGCAGAAAAGTAAGTCTGCTATAGACACGAAGTTAAGAGAAAACCAAACAGACTTTTGTAAACGACATTCAAATCTGTATCCTCCGTATTATGGGGCGGTCCCATAAGTAGGCGGACTCTTTTTTTAGTATCGTTTAATTTAAATGTTTGTTTAAATAATAAGTCATGAAATAAAAAGTTCATTAAGCGCTCTGTGCACGTATACCAAGTATTGTAAAATATAATACTTTTTTATTTTTTCTTTATCTTAAACAAGAAAGAAACTTCAGCTTTAGTATCTATAATATACTACGAAGGTTTGTTAATACAAATTATATTTTGTATAAAAATTAAAAATCACTTGCATTTGTTCACGATCTGAGTAGTAAACAGTTCATTTATAAAGAATTCTTCGATTTCTATTGAAACTGCAGCTAGATTGGGACCAACGTTAATGAAAAGAGATCTGAGAAATTTACATTTTGTTGATTATAACGGCATTGATTCTTAAGATTGTTCATCTACTTATGGGACAGTCCTTACAATAGAGCAGTCAAGAGGAATAAGGCAAGGAGTATGTTTCAATCCTACCGCTATAGACTTTGAAAAAACTTTTGAGTCAGTCTTAAGGGTAAAAATATGAATAATCGTAGCACAATATGGACTAAGGTAAATAATTAGTATGATAAAATTGTTATATGATAACTACACAGCCACAGTCGAACATAGAAAAAAATTCCGATTAATATTTAATTAGGTGCCAGACAAGG
>VTPC01090903.1:258508-303282 GCA_011009095.1 Ignelater luminosus
AATATCACTATCTCTTTCATGAGTTAAAATATGATAAAGTAGCAAAAGACAAATGTTTGACTTTTTGAAGCAACTCCTGTCGATATCACGAAATCCCGTCTAAACAGACTCTAAAGTGTATCATAATACATCTCATTTAGATATCTCCTAAAAAACTGGTTCAGAAGGATTTACAAGAAATGCTACTTTCAATCAATTAGAAACTTGATAAGGTTTTAGACTTTTATGTCAGTTCTTCTTCTGATTCAATTTAATGTATTAGTGGGCCATATCTTATCAATACTATTAACAATATATACAGCAATAATTACACTCGTATCAATATAAATGATAGCGAGAATTAACAAAACGCATATCTGTTGCCAAATTCGTCAGAGCGATTTGTTAAGCTTACTCCTTTTTAATACAATTATGAGAGAAATTAATGACAAACTGCTACATACAGAGGGATATAAAATGGGACCTGACCAAATACAAGTAGTATGCTACGCCGACGACACCGTCTTATTCAGTAATAACGAAGATAATCTGCAACGGTTCCTACATAAATTCAATGTGGAAGGAAAAAAGTTTAACATGGAAATCGCTATAGAAAAAATTAAAACCATTACAATAGCAAAGAAACCTATAAGATGCAAATTGGCCATTGAGAATAATATAATAGAGCAAGTCACGAGGTTTAAATACCTGGGAGTAGAAATAACAAGTAGCGGACAATTATTTTAAGAAGTCAAAGAACAACTAGCAAGAGCAAACAGAATAGCAGGGTGTTTGAATCAGACAATTTTGAACAATATTCATTTAAGAAAAGAAACAAAAGTAAGAATTTCGAAACAATTATTAAGACCTACACTAACGTAGACAGTAGAAACCCGAGCAGACACAACAAAAACCAAATAAGTACTGGAGACGGCGGAAATAAAAATTTTAAGAAAAATAATAAGAAATATATTACATGATAGAATACATAGTGAGGAAAGTAGAAGAGAGTGTAACGTAAAACCGACAGGAGACTGGGTAAAAAGACAAGAAGAATGGAACGCACATATATCTAGAATGGAAAACAATAGAATAATCAGAATAGCAAGAGGCTGATACCAATGAGAAAAAGATAAGTCGGGAGACGGCGGCAAAAATGGAAAGAAAGTCTATCAGACTGCTAGAAGAAAACAAGCCAAAGACTTATATATAAGGAAGAAAAAGAAGAAGAAGTGGGTAAAAACGGGCTCTGAGAACAATTCCAAATTTAAACCTTAGTCTAAATGAATCATAATACTACGAAAAGTCCAAAAGCAACTTCTTGGTCTAGGATACCTACTAATACCTACTAATTGAAACTCTGGCTGTTTAGACCGTGTTGTAATACTTGAATTGTAAAAGATTCGTTTCTGCAGTGGTTTTCCCTTCTAATATCTGCCAAGGAAGACCATTACAATTTCAGGATTATAAGAAGTTTGGCCCGATACAGAGATCATTATCAATTATGAACCTCGAAAGTACAAACCAATTGCATGTCTCAGCTCTGTTTATATACAAATTGTTTTATAACTCCATGGCACAAAAATACATGGCTACTGAAGAAGCAAGAATATTTATTTATTAAATAAACTAGGTATTACATCAAAATGAGAGTAACGCTGTTTTCCATCCTTTAAAATCACCCTTGGAACAAAATTGATTTTTACAAATTAACAAATACAGACTTTAATTAGTAGTGTATTCATATCAAATTATGTTACTAAGGGAGTCATTTAAAAAAATCAGCTGGTTTTAAATTGAACCTTGGGAGGGAGCGTAGCTCAACAAAGACGCATTTTAACTAGGACGTTTATCTTCTCATTTCTAACCTTTGCATATTTACCTGAAGTTGTATGGTGGAATTATAAAATTAAACTTGCCTTAGAGAAAGATTCGTTAACAATGAATGAGAATCCCAACAATATTATTAAATGAATTACTACTTTGGCAGCAATACAATAAGCATGAGCCGATGTTTTTAGCAAACTTCTAGATTCGCTGATTAAATTCATTCCACATATCCTGTTTCCTTACTTCTTCTTTTGTCCATTAAAATTATCATTAGTAATAGTAGTAGTAGTAGGAGTAGTAGTAGGAGTAGTTATGAGGAGACCAAGACCTAGCAAACAGGTCTTTCTAGGCCATTAGTACTACCGTTTTGACCTGTCCTTAACCATCGTTTACTATGTCTTCCTTTCTTCTTTGCCCACATTGGCTAGATTCTTTATGAAGGTAAGGGTATCGATTCCAGCAGAAGTATTTTTTTCCTCAATAGAGTAATGGCTTAGAAGGATTTGAATTTTAAACTTTCATACCCTTCATATTCGTTTACTTCGTCCTTCTTGCCTAGTATACGAGTATATTTGCCATAACGCAGACCTCTACCTGAAAGATCTATACATCCTCCCACTGTCTCTTGATTAGGATTGTGAAAGTATACTTCCTATGCAACCTCAGTTGATGCTTCCTCACAATTACGCTCTAGATGGATGACGGTATTTCTCTTTTTGCCAATTAGGCTGTTCTAGCGTATCTTGTGTTATTCTTCTATCAACCCATAATTTAGTAAGCCGCTGTGGTTTCCTTCTTCGTGAGGTATAAAAACAACAATTAGCAGTTTAGACAGGTTTATTTAACACGACAGTTCTTCATTTCCTGGCTAACGTTTTGGTGTTTAGGCTTGTCACCGTCATCATAAATGTATAAATTAAAAACAAACAATTTTTCTAAGTAGATTTCAAAACCAACATTCAAGACATAATTATCTAGCTCTGATGATGGTGGCAAACCTAATCACTGAAACGTCGGCTAGGAGATAAAAAATTGTTGCGTTAAATAAATCTATTCAAACTGCTTATTATTGTTTTTATACATCATTCAATTTACTGAGTGTGAGCAAAAACTAATTGAAATAACCGAAGAGCTGTTCACTCCTTCTTTATCTAAGTAATAAGTCTTAGCACCTTGAGTACGGCTGTGGATGTTCCTCATCGCTCTCGTCATTCACGCAGTCTTTATGCAGTATATTATTATGGTGCGTCTTACTCTTGGCCAGTAGATCACTGAGTTATACTGTACTCTTGATCTGATAATGGCTGTGTTGTTGTCTAGAAACTACTTAAGTTCTCCGTCACAACCTTTAGTGTGGTTCACAAGTTCCATTTTGGCTATTTCTTGCCTGACTTCACCAAAAATTATGATCGAGGTGTCATTTGATTCGGAATGGCATTTAGAAACATTTTGAACATTTCGAAGTCCCGCGCAAAAAAATTGCAAAAGTTATAAACAAATTCGTAAAAAACAAAACAGGGGTTTTGTTTTTCGCAAATATCTTGGAGAATATTGCAAATCCGAAATAAAAAAAAAAAAGATCCTTAAAGAGCAGGAAAGTTCTTACAGAAAAGTCCAACTCCTGGAATTGTACCACCAATATTTATAATTTTAATTTAGAGGTAAAAATAGGGCAAAAACGCGTGATCTGGCCGCCGCGCGCGCCAGTTAGTTTGCTCTCTTTAACAAAAAAATTTTTTTTATCTATTAAATATAAATATTAAGGAATAAAAAAATTCAGGTATCATTGCGATACATGAATGAACAATAATCCATCGGAAAAAAAATTTTCCCAGAATTTGTTTATTAGTTATGCTTTTGTTAACTAAAGAAATCTTACCATTTGAAAATTTACATAGAAATCATGATATTTTTTAAACTAAAAACCTGAGATTTTTTTTACTTCTTGAACTTATTCTTCAAAGGCTACAGAACAGATCCCCGTTGGAAAAATTAAAAAGTTGTCAATCTCCACTTTTTTATAAACAATCAAGAATTGGTAAAATTTCTTTTTTTTACCATTTTAGCCCTATTTTCACTTCTAAATTAAAATTATAAATATTGGTGGTACAATTCCAGGAGTTGGACTTTTTTGTTTGAAATCTCCTGCTCTTTAAGAATCTTTTTCTTGATTTCAGATATTTGCAATATTCTCCGAGATATTTGCAAAAAACGAAACTCCTTTTGCAATTTTTTTGCGCGGGACTTCGAAATGTTTGAAAAGTTTCTAAATGCCATTCCGAATCGAATGACACCTCGATCATAATTTTTGGTGAAGTCAGGCAAAAAATAGCCAAAATGGAACTTGTAAACCACACTACTTGTCAACGTATGACTTTCAAATAACAATGAACTGTTTTCCTATATACTAACGGGTATTACAATAATAAGTCTCAGGTTTATATATTTAGCTCAACTAAGTTTTAATACAATATTTCTACTAATCTTGACGAGAGGCCGTTCGCTTCGCATCATTTGGAGAAAGTGGTAGCAAAGATTGAGATTCTCAAAACGTCCAGTAATAAAAAACATGTGTAGCTAAGATCTTAACAGTGGATCGTTTCTGAAGACTCCATCTTACTTTATTCAAGCTGTACTTAACTTGCTAGCAAAATTGATTTTTTCAAAATTTATAGTAACTAAGGTCCAAACTGTCAGGTTTAGATCCCATACTACTATAAATTAAGTAAAATTTTGCGGTTGGGAATTACCTTGTAGTAGTCAAAATGCCAATATCCATTTTTAAAAATTAAAAATCAAAGCTATTCAATGTAAGGCTTTAGAACAAAGTATAGTATTAACAATACCAATACGATTTGTTAAATTAGGTAGGTATCCAATAAATGGAAGTAACTGAATTCTGCACACTTTTACAATGTTTCATTGTGTAGACAAAGATAATCTTATAAAGTGGAGAGAGTTGCCCTGCACAAGTTCTTTTAGTAAAGGTTTTCAATATTCTACAAATAACAATGCTATTTTACGACTATTACAGTTCGATGAGACACCCTATATATTCCTGATTAAAATTAGACTGTAAATATTTAATTCATAATTGTAAAAATCTGATTTAGAATATGTGAGAATCCTAAATCGAGAAAATATTTTACATCTAGATTCTTACTTTTGTTTCTGTTTGTTTCGGTACAAATACAAACATTAACAAGTTTAGAACACGAGGAAAGGCAATAAAAGTTGGTCATTTATGATGTAGCTGGTAGCCAAAATTATCTTTCCTATATATTCGGTTATTATTGTTCACATAAGGCTGAGGTTGATATCTCTTCCCAAAGGGTGTTTGTACAGAAAACTAAATGCGCCTTGAAATTGCTTGATCATCTGTTGGAATTCTCATAACGTCTGGTCATGGTTTATATTTTTAGATTTTCCTTTGAATTCACCTATAGTGTCTTACGTTTCCATTAGCTTATTAGTTTAAAATGTTTTTATTTATTTAAATTTATTTATTATTATTATTATGTATTTGGAATTAATTAAAATTGCACCAAAACACAAAATGCATAAAATAAACTATGAAGTAAATATATTGGAGGATACTTTCCTTAATTTATGTTATACTGTTTGGTTTGTAAGTACATAACTCCTGAGTGTAATCCTATTTAATAATGCTTGTCATATAAATTGACATTAAAGCTTAGTTTAATTAGGTTTTTAATGAAACAAAACAACACAGAAAAAATTAAAACATTTGCACAAACTGTCTCTCAATTGGATTTTCACAACATAATTCAGTGTTAGGTCCATTTGCAAATTTGTTCCAGATAGAACTGATCAAAATTTGTCTATTTTTAAATTCCTGACAATTCACTAAATTTACCATTCCATAGCAAGTTGTGGTACATGGTATCGATTAGCTGAACTACAACTCAAAAAACATTTCTATAGTGAGCAGTAAAACACAGGAAAACACGATATTTTTTTACAAAATGACTAGTTAAAAAAATATTCTAAAATTTCTCGTATGGATTTATTGTTCTAATCTGTTATTTAAAGCAAAAACGCCCTAACTCTCAAAATTGTAGTTCTAAGATATTGAGTGAAACATGTCTAGCTTTCTTCACTTATGTATAAGATCGGGATTTTTAAAAATTGGTCTGTGTCACTTATTTTTAAAGTTAGGGCTTTCTTGCTTGACATGTAAATAGATCTTAGTGGAAACAATTCAGTGTTACTTTAAACTCAGTTTCGTGTATTTTTCGAGTTAGGGCCTTTTGCTTTGCAGGATAGTGTTGTAAGCATAGCATTAGTAGAACTTCAGTTTGTGACTCATCTACATCATGTCAGATCTAATAAGGTAAACAGCTTTTCTGGGGTTTTAGATTAGCTTTGCTGACTGTTTCTTTATAAAATTTCGTAGGGTAGATAGTTTTATGTATTTTTGTTTTAATAATATCTACATACATTCCACTATCACGGATTTTAATTAGTAGAATGATTTTGATGATTTGTGAAGTATTTATTGCCTTTGTGCCAATAATAGTTCTATCAAATAATTTTACTAATAATAATTTTGGTGCCCCTTTATCAACAAAGATGTTACGTAGTGTATTCATTATTGTTCGTTCACGTATATAATTAACGTATGGCTCTGAACAGTTATTAGATCACACAAGCCATTGTTGCCCTAAGTGTGCACAAAATAAGTTACAAGGTGTCATAGTTGTGTTGAAACATTAAGTTGTCAATTCTGCTAAGATTCTCATTAAAAATCTTTATCTCATTACCAGATACCAATGCTATAGTTAAAATGGAGTTGTAGCTGTTTTCTTAATTATGCATTTCGATTTTTGCGATACTAATTATTTCACATATCATACAAAAGTCTGCGACTACTTTCTGGATATCTCTTTTTTGGATCCAAGCGGCTGATCGATATATATTTAAAAAATACATTTTTGTAGCAAATCTCTCTCTATAATCAAAAGCTACATTAGGATAACAACCCAAAGGCTGGTAAAGACTTTACGATTTTCCATTAAATAAATAGTAACATTATTTCTTCTCGTTCTCCCACCGCACCGTTGTATACCACGGCAAAGGCAAAGGGAAAAAAACTTTCTCTAGTATTTGTTTTGATAAGGCGAGCTAGTCATTTTATTCTTTACTAATAAAGCAGAGCAGGCGTTACTTCTCTTTATAATCTTTAATAGTAGGGAATAAGGCTCACATTCTGAACTCGCATTACAAAAGAGTACTGGAATTTTTTATTGTCGTTAATAGATGGAACCTTGAGAATTGAGAGTAGCACTGATTGAAGAGGTAAGAGGCTGCTGATCGGTGAAGTCAGTAGAAGTTATGTAGGTTTTAGCAAAGGCTGTAGGTGTGTCTAAACTGTTTAATTGGAAAATTATTCTTGACCAGAGAAACTTACAAGAGACATAAATTGGCTGTCTCTGTCAAGATTGATCACATTCAAGTTCCTTGTAAGCAAATAACGACCATTTAACTCAAATATTGTCATGAATTATTTTCTCCCGTAAACGTAATTGTTAACTAGCCTTGAAACCTTAAAAACTGTCATTTCTAAGATTCTTTTATTATATTATTATATGCAAAATGTTAGAATTATTCAGCTAAGTCAAGCTTATATCTGCAATATATTTTCAGTACACTTTCATATGCACGTGTGCATTCTGTCTCCATAAAAGCCATAACTGTAACTTTTATGTTTGTCATTAAATCAGATTTATATCAGAGTTCTGTGTCTGCTGGATATGTACAAAACCGTCTCGTTGCTAATATTAGATCAACTCAAATGGTTTTATAGCAAACACCAGCAGAATAAAAGCGCCAATTATTGTTTTAAGTTTTATAAAACGAGCTATTTTGTGAACTTTGCTGTTTTAGATATATCTTTCTTGACTTGTTGATCACTTGTTATTGATCCTGAAAGGTAATCAAGCTAATATTTTCTGATGGT
Source organism: Ignelater luminosus (assembly GCA_011009095.1). Taxonomy (NCBI): domain Eukaryota; kingdom Metazoa; phylum Arthropoda; class Insecta; order Coleoptera; family Elateridae; genus Ignelater; species Ignelater luminosus. Next base: position 266,298 of record VTPC01090903.1, read on the forward strand.
GTTTCTCTCCTGTTTCCTATATTTATTATGGAATATAAGATTATTAGGATAAAAAACTGAGTTCATACAGAGTGTGATGAGTTTTTGATTGTTTAAGGGAAGAAGTTTAGTACTTTTCTTTTAAAGCAAAAGTTTTTGTGTGTTTCTATTGGACATAAAAAGTTTCATTAGATCTTGATTTGCTTTCTCCTTGGTTGGTTGTTACGGGCAAAACTGGGATGAGTGATTTATCGGTAGTGTAACCATATATAAAATCGATATGCCACTTGTAATGCTAGTCTTTATACAGTCGAAGACGGGTCTTAAGCTAAGAGAGCCTAGAGCAAGCGATAAACGATAATAATAATACGATAATCTTAGGGGTTTTGATATTGAGATGGCGCCTGCTGTTGTAGAATGTCGGGACCTAGTTCGAATAGAAGATCCCACAGCTGATCTTCGTGTCTAGGTCAGTAGGCGAGGTGTTAGCCAGGGTCGAATCACAGGTTCGAATGATACACAAATAAATGAAATGGAGATTGTACTGCACTCTATGTAGATACTTACTTTTATAATGTAAACTTAAGATAATGAATCCGTATGAGAATGTCGACGTCACTGGATTCCGGGACAGCTGATTCCTGTAATGTTTAATAAGTATGTTTATAACCCAATAAAAGATCGAAATAAGTTAATATAAGAAAATATAAAAACAGGTTACAGCAGTCCAGGTCACACTGTTGGACAACTTATATACACACATAAATAAACATCAATAAATAAATAAACAACTGCACCAGATATATATACACACGCAGTAAATGTGAGCGGATGAAGCTTATTTATATTTACGGTTCAGTAATCCAGCGCAATGCAAGAAGCGATAGTAAGATGAAAGCAAGGTAAACATACATACAATGAATTGTCCGCAAATATTAAAATAAAATTCAATAGTCATTAATGAAAGAAGCATAAACATTAAAAAATGAAAAATATAAATGGTAGCGGTAATTGAATTGAATTCATCACCTGCGGGTGTTCTGCAATTAACCGTGGATCCCAAATTTTATATAAATAAATAGTCAAACAAGAACAAATTGACAAAATTGTTAGATAGTAAGAATTTTCGTTATCATAATTTAACATGAATGAACGATAAATAAACCTCGACTTTACAAATATTGTTCATAAAAATGCAAACAAATAAAAGATATTAAAGGTTTGAAACAAACTAGTTACGTTACAATTCAGCAAACAATATATTTCTATTAATTAAACACTATTAACGGGCCTTTCACTACTGTGAAACGGTTCGTCGGGTTTTTCACTAGTATGAAACGTTATTCTGAGGCTCTTCACCAATGTGAAGCGATGATTAAATAATTTTTATAGGGGATTACTTTTATCTAAGCGGTTGGTGACGTGACAATAATATGCAGATATATTTCGCAAATAATTGCCAACGTAGGTTGACAAATTGTATAAGTTAACGATGCTTCTTCATAAAAGATTTAAAAAACGGCAAAGTTTATTTACCATTACGGAAACTAATCCAATATAAAGAGAACCCACTTGTTGGCACAGATTACACTGAACTCGTGGCACTGGTTCACACAAGATTTGATTTATGATTACTACATAAATGTTTAACAAGAATGGACGTTTTTCTCATACGTTAGGTAACAAGATATTTTTATTGATTTTCATAATATCTATACAGAGCGAGGCAGTACGAATCTCGTAGAAAGTTTTATAAAAATATTAAGATATTATAAGATAAATAATGGTACGGTAGTTTTGCGTGTTCGTTGTGAAATTATTTGGCAATTTCCGCCTGCTGGCGATGATTTTCAAGGTACGGTACCATAAAGACGCATCTGGAATATCCCGGGAAAAAGTATCAATTGTTTAACGAAGACAGAATATATTCGCGATATTTCCACTCAGGTATAACCAGTGGTGTGCTGGGGCCGGCTCGGTCCGGCTCGTCAGAGCCGGTTGTTAAATTTTCAGAAATTTTGCGAGCCGGTAGTTAAACAACCATTATTAAAAATTAAAAATACACAAAATGTCTATTAAAGAAATTTTCAATAATTCTATACCTACTATTATAATAAAAGGACTTCGTTGTTTGTGTATGCGTTTGGGCTGACGAGTGTACCTGACCTAGTTTGTGGTGCCTTGCGCACCCCCGACTCATAACTTGGTCTGCGGGGTGGGATCAACGTTCAGCCTTCAACGCCAGCACTTTAATTTCAGTTATGATTTCAGTTTGTTTCAACTTTCAAGGGAATGTGTGCGCATTAGTGCAATTACTTTTGTAATTTGTGGTGCAACCTGCAATATCAATTATAGTCTTAACAGCGGGTATTGAACTTTAAAGTGTGTCGTTGTTTGTGATAGAACTACCACAAAGAATTAAAATGTCAAAAAGACAAGGTGATTTATTAACTTTTTCAAAGGGGAAAAATAAAAAAACAGATAATACGAACGAAACGGAAGCGAATTTAGAAGCCATTGAACAACCAACAATGATTGAAAAAAAAGCTGAAGAACCATTGTGTTCGTTTAGGGATGAAATAAATAATCTTGCTTATCCAGACTGCTGGAATGAAAAGGCAGTAGCTTTCTTTACAGAACAATATAAATGGCTGCAACTAAAAGCAGGTAAATTAGGATTGTAAGAATTGTTCAACTATTCTTCATTTAGGAGTGACATCAGAAAAGCATGTTCATGTATCCAAGGAATGGAGTACACATTTGGTAACTCCAAATGGCAATAATAAAACCAGTAGACAAGCTTCTTTAACAAAGAAAATTAGGAAACACAATTTTTCTCAAGCACATGGAAAAATTCAAGTTTTATTAAGGGAATCAGCTAACGAAGCAATGCCCAATTAAATACATAAAGTAAATAATAAACAAATTGAAGCTACCGTCAAAATCTTCAATACTGTTTACAGTTTAATTAAACGTAATAGGCCTTTATCTGATGTCGAGGCTGCCCTGGACTTGCAAAAAACAAATGGTGTAGATGTAGGCAATTGTTGCTAAAGAGATTAAAATGAATATATTTAAGAATATTATAAAGCAGAATGCCAAAGTCTGTATTATAATTGATGAGGCATCTACAGTTTCACGGAAAAGCACTAGTGATTTATCTGAATTGTGCAGTTCAGTCAGCTCCTGAACCAGTTATGTTATTTGTTGCCTTAAAAGAACTGATGTCAACCACAGCAGAGTGTATTTTCAATACATTATTGTCAACTTTAAATGACTGCGGTTTTCATAATGAATATCTAAAAGCACACTTAATTGCATTTTGTTCTGATGGCGCCAGTACCATCCTGGGAAGAAAGTCCGGAGTAGCTGCAAAGATGTTAGAAAGTTTTCCTAAAATAATCGTTTGGCACTGTTTAAATCATCGCCTGCAATTATCACTCGATGACTCAATATCTGAGATAAAACACGTAAATCATTTTAAAATATTTCTGGATAAAATTTACTCCTTTTATCACCAATCAAATAAAAATCAAACCGAGCTAGAAACTATAGCTAAAGAACTAGAAATTGAAATTATTAAAATTGGTCGAGTACTGGGACCGAGATGGGCTGCATGTAGTTTACGAGCTACTATTGCTGTATGGCGCGCATATCCTGCATTATATATGCATTTTTGTAATTCTTCTCACTATGGTATGGCAAAGAGATTAGCTACTATTAATTTCTTGCAAGACCTCGCTTTAATGATTGACATTTTTGAGGAGTTTTCATTACTCTCGACTGCCCTGCAATCAAGATCAACTAACATTCATAAAGCTTAAAGATTAATCAAACTTACCATAAGAGCATTGGAGAATTTAAAGATGGGTATTGGAAACCACGAATCTCAAGTTGAAGATTTGTCAGAGAAGTTTAAAGACATTCCGTTTAATAGAAGTAATACATTTATTGTGCTGCCTAGGACTATGTTACTGGAAAATATAATTCAACACATGAATTTACGTCTTTTATCGGACAGAAACAATAATGAGGAAATCTTTCATTATTTTGATTTATTAGAACCAGCTACTTGGCCTTATGGAGAAGTAACATCACCATGGACAGCTGCTGAAAGAAAATTAAGTTGTTAAGGTGAAATCTTAAAATATCCAATCGATTTAAACGATTTTCGGGATTTTGTTGACAGTAACATAGAATCAAAGAATGATCCAGTCCCTGCAACTATACAAAAAGCCAAAAAGATCGTTAGTACTATTGCAATCAGCAGTGCTGAAGCTGAAAGAGGTTTCAGTTTAATGAATGCAATATGTACGAAGGTGAGAAACAGTTTAACAGTAGATCACATATCAGATCTAATGACAATAAATCTGTTGGGAAAAGAGTTAATGGATTGGGATGCAACTCCATTTGTAAAATCATGGTTAAATTGCAATCACAGGCTGGCTACAGATACACAAGTTCGACAAAGATCTACGAAAGGAATCTGTGAAAATAGACTAGCTATATGGAATTTACAGTAAATTGCAATGTACCAATATATTACCTATATTTTTATTTCATTTCATTTTCATTTAATATAAATGTTATATTTTTTTATATCAGTAAAATTTATAATAAACTTATGTGTTTCTACTTTCTATTACGTATGTCGCTTAGACGTTTCTTTTTGTAAGAGCCGGTTGTTAAACATTTACCAGCACACCACTGGGTATAACTTCACCTTAGCAGAAAATGAGTCCAACACTTGACTATTTCTTAGTAATACGCGAAATTATTTCTATGTTCCAAAATTTCACAAAAGAAGACACGAAAGATGCGTGCTTCTGCTTTGATAGCGGTAGATGAACTCTGTTGAGTGCTGAAGTAAAAAAGGTAACTTCCAACTTCCCAAGAGGGTGGAACTAACAGATAATTGGTTGATTAACAAAGCGGATGATCGGACAACCAATAAATAATGCAAGAAGTGTGTGATTTAGCGAGAAATCTGAACGTTGCACTTGGCAATTATAGAAATATAAATCTTGTTTATGCTAAACAGGGTGACAAATTTCTAGTTTTAATGGTAATAAAACCAAAAGATAGAGTATAAAATTCTCTGAATGACAAAAATGAAGTCTGAATATAAATTCAGAGCTAATTTCATTCTATATCAAGCCCTAATACATCTTTAATTTAATATTAAGAAAACATTTTTAGAAAAGAGTTCTAGAGAAATTTAACGTTCTCAAGCCATAAATTTAGACAATGTCAGGGGGCATTAAACCAAGGGGCTTTTATGTTATAAAAAAACAATAACTTAATTTCTAAAAAGGAATAACATATTTATTACAAAAGAAAAAATTGAAATTAATAAAACAATATATCGTTATGTACAAGCATAAATAACTTATTAAGGAAAAGTTCACCAATTACTGAATTTTCCTAACATGATTTATAAATATTATAATTCAAATACTGCCTCTGAATTGAAGCTTTTAGCTTGTATTGAAAGTTCTCGATATGAACGTGCCAACAACTAAAGGTTTCTTTGAATAAGTTCTTTAATAATTTCTTGCCAGAAGTTAGTCTCAGTGCTGTTTCCTACAGCTAAATGATATTACAGTTTCATAATTTCTTTCATTGTTCTTTTGCGTGATCTCAGCTAAATGCTTTTCACGTACAAAAAAACTGCATGGTCTTGTAATAGATTACTTGTTTTACAGTTTCTGCAGTGTTTTACACGTAGAGCTCACGAGTTGTTTGGGGATTATTATAAATTCTACTTGCTTTGAATAAATAACTGCCCGTTTCCTTCTTTCTCACTGCCTTTACAGTGTCTTTCATTCCTTCTAGATTTCATTGATTCCTTGGTGGCATGTTTGCTAAGGCAAAAAACCAACAGTATCACACGTCCCGTTTGGGGTTGTTGAATTCCTAATATGAATACACAATATGTTACATCTGTTCTACACCGTGGTTTAAGCAGTTTGGAAAGGAAGTGACATAAAAAGGATTTTTCTAGTAGTTTCTTGTACTTTCTTCACAATTAAGAAATTTATCAACATTAGTCGCACTTCTCTATTCACTTTTTGTCTACTATCTATTGAAAAGTAATTATTCTTGTGTTATGTAGTTAGTATCTAGTGGTTTTAAAAATTTGTCAGCTACACTGATCTTAGGATATTATTTGTGCCTATATATCCTGTATGTGAATTTATGTGTGATACAATTTTATTTGTCATTTTATTTTATGTTTAACGTAATCAAGCGTATTTTAAGAAAGAAGTAAAAATTATCTCTCTATTAGTCTTTTCGTTCAAATTGATTTTAACTTTGAATATTAACAACATTGAGGTTTTCATTTGAAACATCACTTATTTTCCACTTCTTTTGTCAAAGCACAGTTTAATTACACACAATAAAACACTCAAAAACCAAAACAAAAGTTGTTAACGAAAACATAAAATTTACATTAATGAAGAGATTATTTAATTACCGTAAAAAAGTTCGTTTGTACTTGTAATTCTCAAATTAAAATCTCTTTGTGAAAAAACGCTGTTAAGACTGTATTTTTTCCCTTTTCGATTGAGCGCAAATTTAATGAAGACAATTTAACAAGATTAAATTAATACACAAAACCCTAATACAATAGGTTTATCCGCGAAAATTGGGAAACGTTTAATATTTCACTCCAGAAAATTGGAAGATATCGAGAATAATCAGAGGATTTAGTATAAATGCGGCTTTGTTGGTTAAAAGAGAAGTCGTATAAAACGTTATCGAGGGAATATTCAAGTTATTATTAGTAGAATTTATTAATGTTTATTAGATTTTAACGTCAGCGCTTCTAACCCCAGCGTAAAGGAGAAATAAATTTCTGTAAAAGGTTTGTGAAAAAAGAATTAAACGCGTTTTCCTAGTCTCGTCGTGTTTTATACGGCATTTAATTTAATTTTAAGTGCGAAAATGTTAAATAAATTAAAACGAAAGGACGTCGCTGCCTAGTTTCAAGAGAAACCTCGTAGAACACGTATGTAAATGATTGATGATGTTTCATGCGTTATTTATTTTTGTTTCAGGAATCCCTGGTCCGTTGATGCGGTCCAGGGGAAGCGTGCATTGCTGGTCAATAACTAGCAAATTTTCACGCCAATGAAGCTCAGCGTTTCGGCATATCGGGCCCATGCGTCAGCCCATAAGAAAATTCTTGATACAGCTTATCAGCTCAACTATGGCGCAACATCTGCATCTCATCTTCACCCTGTCGCTACGTGCTCTGGATTTCAGGTTAGAAACTTTTCTGTTGTTTTTTTGGGCATTTTAACATAACGGTCACGTACAATAACACTGGGTGCAAAACAGGCGAATAAAAGTAGAACGACAAAAAACCACATTTGATGTATGACTTGAAACACATTCGTTTTTATTTACAATGACATGTTCGGAAAGGGTTCTCGGGTTTTAAATAGCTTTTTCGATTTTTGAATATCTTCTGGAACAATGTAATTGTAACTGTATCGAAAACCGAAACTTTCCTGATTAAATACGTTTTCACATTTACAGGATTTTCTGTAGCCTTTATTACTTACAAAAGAATTACAGTCGTATATCTCTCTGACATCTTATAATAGTTAGGTATCGATACTGAATTAGAAAATAAAAGGGTGATACATTCAACAAGTAAGTATTGTATGTAAAATTTAAATAACCATTACTTGATTATAAATATTTGTACTTTACGTCTGTTTTTAAATTAGTGTTTTGATGACATACACAAAAGCAATAAATTTTATAACCTACTCCCAAGAGTTCGGTTGAATTGAGTATTGTAATAGCTACTAAATCGGTCACGCCGGAAATAGGTTGTCCACTCTCGGAAGCAATTTAATGGATTATTCTGTTAAAAAATTTGTTCAATATTTAAGATTTTCTAAAACAATTTCTGGTGGTTATTATTATCGCTATGTTATTACTGTCTTACCTGTTTAAATAAACAATAACAAGTACAAGGTGGTGGTGTAAAAAATCTTAATTGCTGTTCTGCCACCTAACCCACTTAAGGCTAAACTTAACTTATTAATAAGAATATTCACAATAAGAATTGATACAAATATTAAAAGTGGCTATAACTTTCTAAATATATAGTTCTTCGGAATTATTCAATGTTGGATAAACATTGCGTCAGTAGAATGTATTAGTAGGCCTAATTTAGGTTCGAGGTTAAATAGTAGTAAATACACTTACGTGCCTACCGCACACGCATACAAAAGTAATGAAGGTCGGTCGGTAGTATTAATATCTAATAAAAGGAGATTTTATAAACGCTTTGAATTTCGTGATCAATACAGGATTGAAAACTTCTTGAAAAATTATTATAAATCTCTTATTTTGAAAGTCAACTAAAATTTATGATAAGTTAACATACATATAAAATTAAATTTAATAATTTTCTCGAGTTACTCACTCGTGTCATTAATAGTTTAATGCTTGCCGTAAGTAAGTAAATCGAGAAAATTATTAAATTCAATATCTAGAGAAATTCGAGCCTAATTAACCAATTAGAATACCTACCTCGGTAGCACAGTTGGTTAATGCACTTTACGTGAGATAAGGGTATGGAGGTTCGAATCCTACCTGCGGTAGAAACTTTTAAATTAATTTAATTAATTTAAATTGTAATACTTATAAAATTGTTTACGAAAAATGCTCAAAGTTGTCGGTGTTGTCTGACTGAAAATTTTTTAAAAATGCCTGTATCTCAATATGTTGTCATTTAAAATAAACTGGATAAATTGAAAAAGTGGTCTTGCTGAAAATGCTTTTGCCAAGTAAAAAAGGTTAGTATTACTTTCCTGATGTTGTAGATTGTGTAATTATTGGTATACGTTCTACAGAACAATCAAATCCAAACATGTATATGGTGCAAAGTCAAGACGATAAACCAGTTGTTGCCGTACATTCAGAGCACAATAACTAATAACAATCCAATATTGCATGTTGACTGTACAAGCCTTGAAATTGATAACGTCACGTCGTCTTCTCCCTCCCGGATTGTCATGACGATCTAAAGAAAAAGAGTCTACAACTACTACAAGTATAGTTTTGTAAGTGCTGCAGAGTAGTTTTAGATTTCTCCATCTTAATTCTTTTCCACTTTCTGTCATACTTATTGCTATTATAACCGTATTCAACGCTTTTTGTACTATAGAGTAACTGTAATTCATATCAAGTCAGTCAGTCGGGAGTGATGGTTTCAAGAAATAAAAAGAAATGTGGACAAATTAACATGTCCAGTGCCAAAATGCCTACAAATGATATTCTTTTTCAAATAGTCTCCTTTTGTTTAAGTTTACTGAAAAAAAAGCCAGGAAGTTGAAGAGATGGTTAGATGAATAGATCACGGCCAATTCTAATCACCGGGTCGTTGACAGTAAGAAAAATTTTTTACAATATGGAGTAGGGTGTATGTGTATTCGTTTTGTAAAGACTTCAAGGTTCTTTATATTGTGCTCTTTATAAGCTGAGGCTGTGTTGAACTAAACCGGCAGAAAGATATTTTCGCAGACTTGTATAAGAGCGCAAATATGACAGCTTCAAATAACTCAGTACATGATAAACTACCTCACCCCCTTAAAAAGTGATTTCTGAATGTGTAGTTTGAATGAATGAATTAATAATAGACGTGCTTTCTTCAGATCAAAGGAAATCCCCTCCTGATGTGGGAAATCACCTGGGTGTTGTTTGGGTTACATTTAGTCCCTATTGTTAGAGTCAAGTTTCTAACAGCACAAGTTCGTAAGTGGTGATAAACGAAAGTTTACAGAACTCTGTTTTGATGACAAATTATGCAGGATAGAGGATTTATGGGATCGGAAGGACCATATCTTGACGGCCTTTCTTGATTATAAAATACAAAACTCTTAATTTTAGACTGCTATCTGAACACAATGTTATCTGTTACAAGTCGCGGTAAAAACTGAGTGCATACTTTAGAGTTTGTATCGAAGAAGGTAACTAACGGAATATTAGTATTATCCCCAAAATCTTCGTCAAAGAACTTCACAGGTCTGACACTTAACATCAGCAGCACTTAAATATCACTCACTGCTGCGTTGCTTTCACATTCAAAAATTTGCGTCCTCGTTCCGTACCAATTGCGTTGCATCTCCCAAAATGTATTTTGCTGTTGCTGGATGATGGACAATGTGGATGATGAGTTGCCAAAGACCAACTGTTGACTTCAAGTTAAATAAAACAAATAAAAAACTAAATAAAAAATGTGGGATTGGTTAAAAAATATCTTTCTACTTAATTTCGATACTTTCTTTCCTTCAGAGGAAATGCATCTTTTGGTGATAGTTAATTGAGAATTGAGACAAGCTAGCAATACTTCATAAATCTCGAAATTCTTATAGTAATAGCTCACGAAAACTCGGTGTCTGCTAGGACCCTGTGATATGCTTTGACTGATTTAGACTTAAATATTTAGGCCACAGAGGTCACATTCAGCAGATCTAATTTGGTCTATCTTAGAACCATAGCGGTCACCAGTAGTAGAGACCCTTATGTCGACGAAAACACAAAACCCCTGCCTAAAGAAGTAATGGTGTTCGCCGTGGTCTTATTCTAGAAACGAAAATTAAACAATCTGCAGATCCGCGGGATTAGGCGGATACATCTAATAAATTCTTCTGGAGGTATGCAACAAAGAATCTGAGACATGAGTAGTACTGAACTTTATAGGTATAATAAATGTAACTGTTTGGCGTTCGGCCGTAGTCATGTTAAATATAGAGGGGATACTAATGTCCGCTATGGCCCTATAAAGAATGTTATTAACGGACACCGGTTTACGCTTTGGTGCTAAGAAGATGTTAAATAAAAAAAATAATAACATCCAAAGTTCCCTGTAAAATCAAGTTGAATCTAACCCTAAATCCTCAAATTCGATTAATGTCAAATTTAGTACTTAAACTTTCTAAATTTAGTACTTAAACTTTCTAAATTTCTGTTAGCTTCTTGCAAATCAAAATTCTTGTTTTGTAGTAAGGTGCTACGACTTTCCTAATGCGTTCATTCATTTGGAGTAGGCTAATGAAACCTATCGTGCCCACTTTAGCTCTCACTGAGCATAGGGCATCAGTGAACACGCCCCATCTCTGCCTATAATTCGCCTTCACCTCCATTCACGACTTGTCAGCATTCTTGCCTCTTTCTCCACTGATCGCCTCCCCGACTTACTTAGTCTGGCCCCATGGAGATTTTAGTCTAGAGCCTCTTTTTTTATAGCTCCGGTAGGTTTCCTTAATGTGTGATGAATCCATTTCGATTTTTTTTGTGATTTTTTCTGCAATTGTTTTTGGCCAGTTTTCTCCCATTAAAGATTCTTCTCAAGCATTTATTTACAATGATAAAGTAATACAGATTTAATATGTTTCCCAAATACTGAAATGCTCCTCTCTTTTCCACAACGTCTTCAATTTCCAGTGGGTCATCTTTATCCTCATTTACCCGCATATCTTTGGTCTTCTTTATATTAATTTCTAAGCCCACTAATTTGGTATCTCTGTTAAGATTGTTTGGTTTAACAATCATTTTACTCATTTTTGCGTTAAAAGGCAGATGCCATTGGCGTAATCTTCTAAGCAATTTCTCAACCCATACTGAATGTCCAACTTTCTCCTATCCAACACAATGATACACAATGTAGGTGGCAGGATGCATCCTTGGCGGGCTCCTGCTGGGACACCGATTGGGTTGAATAATTTCCAATCGTGTATTATTATTTTACCTGTGAAACCATCGTACATTTCGTTATTTAAGTTGAGGATCTTACTTGGGAAACTGTAGCGTTGCAGTATTTTCTACATCGCCTATCTGTTAACAGAATCAAATGCCTTCTAAGAGTCTACAAAAAAGGAATAAAGAGAGCTCTATTCCAGTATCATCCGGAGAGTATTTATCAAATGCACACAACTCCTGTGCTTTCTAAAACCAGCCTGTTCCTTTCTTAGATGTTGTTCAGTTGGTTCCTTAATTCGATTGAGAATAATCCTTGCTAGTAATTTACTTCGAATTGTCAACAAGGTAATTTCTCTCCTATTATGGCTTCATGAGCAAACCTTTTTTCTTCACTCTGTGGGAATAGTTCTTTCTTCCCATAGTCTCCTCTTTCCATATGTTTTTAAAGATAGGTTCGAGTAAGGACGACATTATCTCTACATTTCATTCAACAATTTTCAGTGTTAAATTATCAATTCAGGTGCTTTACCGTTTTTGAGCTCTCCGATAGCTTTTTCAGCCTCTCTTTCTGAAGGAGGATTGGTGTCGATTAAAATTTCAGAGATGTTCAGAGAATCAAGAATCGGCTGGTACTGCGCGTTGTCTTCGACCTCTTGTTTATGCACGCGACTAAAGTGTTGCTCTCGCTTAATTTGATTGCCTATAGATGTCAGTAGGGTTTTCTGCTTATCCCTAATTGGTCGATTCCTCTTGAATCCCTTTTTAGAGAGCTACATAGTAATGTTGTACAATTCCTTTGTATCGCCTCTTCTTGCTGCCCTTTCTGCCATATCTGCTTGCTCATCTACCTATTTTCTTTTATCTCATCGTATTGATCTTTTAACATTCTTCTGTACTTCTACCTCTTGTTCTCTGCTTTTACTTTCGTTTAACTTAGTCTTGATTTTTTCCTTCATGTTTTCAATGACTTCCCATGTCTTCCTATTATTTCTTCTTGTAATTTTTAAAGCCAAGGATATTCTCGGAGGTCTCTGTTACTACTTCGCTAATCCAAATCCACTCCTCAACACCTGCATGAAGATCCTGAAGTTACTCGAAACGATTTTGAAGATCAATTTGAAAAGATTCTCTTACGCCTTTGCTGCAAAGTTTGCCAATGTCATACCTTCTGTATCTTTAATTAAATTTTACCCCGCTTGTTATTATTTTTAAACGAACATTGGCTATTACAGGTGATGATCAGTATTTGATTCTCAATAACATGACATAACAGACACCCATGTAATTTTATGGCACACTTTATGAGGAAAGAGAGTTCTACCTATCACTAAATCATGTTCGGCACAGAAGTTGGCGTCGTCATTCATATCTCCCACTCAATGGGCTCTCATGATGTGTTCAAGCCCTTCATTTTTGCTGCCTACTTTTGCATTGAGGTCTTCTATGACTATTAAGAAGAAACCATTTCATTTAGCTAGAGATAAAATTCTTCTTTCGAGTCACTATGATAAACATTTCTTATCGAGCTTTAAGCTGGATCGTAATTATTCTATCAGAAACCCACTTACATTTAAGGAGACTTCTAACTGCATTTTTTCTCAACAAAATACTTACTCCATTGGCCACTCTAGATTTAAGTTAATACCTTACTGTATCAATAATAACCCACGTGGTTAACATAACAACACCATTTATTTAGAATATCACAGGTGGAAAAACAGCATGAAGCACAGTTATAATAAATAACTAAAATGTAATAACAATATGAAAAGAACTAACACTAACAAATTTACCAGAACTTTTTCATGTATGTATACCTAAACCAAAAATATCCAGAACGGATATCACATAATATGCTAATCTAAAAGCAAATACTGAATATTACTTTGTGATTCAAATCAAAATTTAATTGGAAATAATCTAAAATTTTGACAAAACTACATAAAAATAATCTGAAACTATGTCAAAATTCAAAGAATTATTTTCTAGAAACAAGAACTGTCATTACTGTAAGTTATTTATTCTGATTTAGTTTCCTCCAGAAGAAAACACGTATTACGTGAAGTCGTTCAAAAAAACTTTGATTATGCAAGTCAAATGAGATTACTAAACCAAACTGTCATCTTCAAAGCAAAAAAACTCAAAGAAAAGATAAAATTAGCGAAAGAAGAGGGTTGTTCATTTCATATTAATAGAATTACTGAAAAATTACTTTCAGTGCACAGATTCAAGAATTTCTGCATTTCTAAGCGGATTTCCCTGAGGCACAATTCTGTTTAATTTTAATCTTAAGAGAATAAAGACGCCTTTCTACACTTTTCACATTTTATTATTCTAAATCTAGAGAATTTTCATATTAAATTTGTAAACATACCAAAAAATACGTTTCTGATATTATTTTTAATAAAAAAGAGATTTTATAGGACCCAGATAATGAGATTCAAATTTCTCTTTACAACAGCTGTTACACTTCATAACTTTTTGGGTGGAAGCAGAGTAGAGAGAAGTACCTCCCATTTTCCATGTTCGATAATGTCACTTTGCGTACATTATTACGAGAAAATGTTTCAAAGGCCTCAAGCGCCTTCTCTAAGTGGTTGTTTTATTGCCACTTTTGGACGATTGCGGCAACGTGTAATACATAAGTAATTAGGTACAATTTACAAGAGACGGAGAGTTCGAGAGAAAAAACGCTTCAAGCTGAAATAGGTTTAGGTATTTTTGGAAAATTACCCTTTGCTCGGACGTAGCCTTTCAGAAGTTAAAGAAATTGTAAAAAATATCTAATAAGAACAGCAAAGAAATTTAGTTTTCTAAAAAATTTAATTACGAATAAATTAAATAGAAGAGGGCACTTATGTATTATGTAAAATATTAATCTAATTTCATTTCCTAGCTGTAAGCTGAAAAACGTCATGTTTCATAAAAGGTTGGACGTGTAAAACTTGATTAACTTTCTACTGCATTTCAACAACATCCTTAGCAGTAACTAAAGAACGTAATACACTTGCGAAAATTAAATTATGCATAATATGAAATTGAAATGTGGTCTGATTGTTTTCTTTTCCATTTTAAATTATCTGTGAATTAAAATTTTTAAATAAAACCTAGATTATTCGTTCGTAACTATCTCAGTTAAAAAATGCATGTTTATAGCACAGTGTTAATGTTGCGTTCAATAGGAAGTACTTACACCGGATACAAACATCCAGTACAATGGAAATCCTATTGCACTGGAAATTTCCGCGACCATACTTCTTTGCCGTTTCAATTTCAACTCTAATAAAACAATAAAGCTTATGCAACTGTATCGCCTGATTTAGTTTCAACGTTAGTCTGAAAGCGCTTTTCTCTGTAATTCCGGTTTTAAGCACGTCCGGAACTGCAACTTCATTCTGGAATAAATAGTCTAAAAAACCGCTCTTTAAACTTTAGTTCTATACATGTGGTGATAACTTATATTTTTCCTACCATTGCGATCTCATAAACCGAAAGAGATTTGAAGTAAATTAGAAAAGTTTCCTGTTTTAGGGTCCAATTTATTGTGTAATTGTTTTTTAGAAAATACTGCAGTTTACTAGATATTTGTTAGAAACAAAAATAACAGATCTTTTCTGAAGACGAACTTCTCAGTAGTAAAGGGTTTTCCAATAAGAGGTGTTATTTTGAATAGCCCGCTATTTCGGTAGATGTCACTTTTGAAGCTATCATTTTTTGACATTTGACAAGTAGAAACTACGCCATTAATAAATATGGAACGATACACGCTTCAACAACGCATTGAAATTATTAAAATTCACTATAAAAATGGTGAAAATTTGGCAGAGACGGTTCGTAAAACTCGAACATTTTTGGGTCACCGTGAAGCACCTTGTCGGACGGCAATACAGAAATTGATGAAAAAATTCGAGCTCTTGGGACAAGTTAGTGATGTGAAGAATAAAACCCGTGCACGTCGCTCAAGAACAGCCGAGAATATTACTGTTGTAGCCGAAAGTGTTAAAGAAAACCCAGGTTTGTCCATTCCTCGTCGTTCTTTGGAATTAGCCATTCCACAAACGTCATTACACCGTATTTTGCATAAAGATTTGGGTCTTAAGGCTTATAAAGTCCAGTTAACACAAGAACTCAAGCCGGCCGATCATCAACAACGTCGTGTCTTTGCTGATTGGGTCGTTGAAATGCATGAAAATGATCCAGAATTCCATCGAAAAATCATCTTGAGTGATGAGGCCCATTTCCACCTCGGTGGCTTCGTCAACAAGCAAAATTGTCGGATCTGGGGCTCAGAAAATCCAAGAGTTATTGTTGAAAAGTCTCTCTATCCTCAACGTGTGACTGTTTGGTGCGGTTTATGGTCCGGCGGAGTCATTGGACCTTACTTTTTCGAAAATGAGGCTGGAGCAACAGTAACGGTGACTGGATTGCGCTATCGAGAGATGATTAACGATTTTTTATGGCCGGAATTGGATGGTATTGATCTGGACAACGTTTACTTTCAACAAGACGGCGCTACGTGCCACACAAGCAACGAAACCATTGATCTTTTACGGAAAAAGTTTCCGGACCGTGTTATCTCTCGAAGAGGTGATCACAATTGGCCACCGAGATCTTGTGATTTAACACCTTGCGACTTCTTTCTTTGGGGCCACGTGAAAGAGAAGGTCTACGCCAACAGCCCAGCGTCGATTCAAGACCTCAAAGATGGAATTCGTGAGGCTATCGAGGACATAGGGCAGCCACTTTGCGATTTGGTTATGGAAAATTTCATGAAAAGGATATTGTCCTGTAAGCGTGGTCGTGGTGGTCATTTGCCTGATGTTATTTTCCACTATTAACGGCATACCTTCCTCTTTATAATGAAATAAACATCCGATCATTTATATTAAAAAATGGCACTTTTCTTTGAATATCAAAATAACACCTCTTATTGGAAAACCCTTTACAAGAGAATACTAAAAGATGGGTTTTAGATAACTTGAAACAAAACAAAAGATATTGTTGAATGGTACGCCTACTTGATTTTGTTGCCAAATAAATTATAATGAATAATTTATTTGACTTAAATCATTACAATATATTAAAAATAAATTTGAAGATTCAAGTATGAGAAATCTACAACATGTCATAGGCTACGATCTTAAGAATATTAAATGTATGAACAACGTCGATGTAAAAGAAGGTTTAAAGTACGTGAGAATAATCATGACCGACGTACAAATAGTTTTTATGTCAGATTCGCAATAATTTTTTAAATAACTATACAAAGACTATTTCAGATACCTTTAAGATATTTTACAAAGCAAATGCACTCAAAATCATAATTTTATCATATGCAATGCTCTAGAAGAAAATCACGCTGTGACTTCAAAATAAATGATATCTGATGTTCAATATTACAAGTAGTAGGAAATTTGTAGTTATTATTCATTTGTGCAAACATCTGTTGGAATGTTTCAGTTCGGGTTGACAACTGAGCTTCTGGTTGTTAAGAAATGTTGCACAGCTATCTGAGAATTTATCTAAAATCCTTCAATAACAATTCAAAAATGAGAATGTGTCGTCCAAGAAATTGGACTTTTCAAATTGCTTAGGTGTATTGGATGGCAAGCATAACAAGAAGTATTTAAGCGACTGCTGGGCCGGAATCACTATATCTCAATAGTAGAAAATGTCAGCATTCTACCGTACTACTTTCCAGGAACTGATCATGCGAGTTAAGCAACTTTGGCAATGGTCAGAATTTGGATGGGTGATCCGAACAGCAGGTCATGCTCTCTCTCACCTAATTGTGTATATGCTGCTACTTCTAACTCATACCCAAACTTTGTAAGTAGGGACTCTTTCTTGGCATCTTTGAAGTCTTTTTCTTTTTCTTCCTGTCGTAGATAATTAGAAATGTTTCTATGAACGTTGCTGACAATCCGTCATCCCTAATTATTGTTCTACGATAATAACTATGACTGTCATTTGCGACAATGTACAATTGAAACGACATTGTCAGTATTGACAGTCTTTAGTTAACAGAAATAGAAAACAAAACCAAAAAAGGTACCGCGTCTACTAATTTATCAATTGACAGCTTGAACATTGAGACGGCAATGATTTTACGTATTTCAGTTACTTTCAGGGTTGTAAAGTTTGTTTTTGAGTTAATCTAAGCCATGTGTAAAGTTCCTAGATAATGACGTCATTCTAAAGGGTGGAAATTGAACTACATTATCTTTGCGATCTAAGTATCTATTTACATGAGCTATAAAACGCAGCGCTTTAAATCGAATTCAATTCGGTTTGCGTTTCTAAAACCGGTTCAAGGAAAATCATTGTTATCGTTATTTTGGTTGCAGAAGTGAGGTTTTTCAAAACCAGAAGAATCGATGAAAAACCTTTGAAAAAGGCTGTGATATCTAATTGTTTATACCGGTCGTTCCTTTCTATGCAAGGATTGGAAGGAAGCATTTATAATTCAGTTTCAAATAGCGTAGTAATGTAATGGAATAAATAAAAGACTGTCTTTTCCATTAGAATATAACCTTGCTAAGAGAGATGGATCAATGGTCTAAATTAGAACGGTAATATCTTTGTCAGTTGAGTTGGATTTACATAAATAAATTAACCGAACATCATACTTTTAGCGATTACGTTATTACAAGAAAAGTTTTTGGCCTTTAAACAAAATATTCCAGAGGCAATTAATTTTTAAGTTAACTTTTAAATTCTTGCGGGTTAGTTTGGGCACTGACCTTAGTTGTTAATTTCATTCGGGATTTAATCATATTAGCTAAAATGAGGCATTTTGTCATTCATTGTGAAAATATTTGAAAATCTTGGTTGATTTTTCTAAAAATTAAGTTGTCAAATTGCAATAGTAATAAATTTTAATTACATATTTGAAGAGAATATCTGTTGTTTTTTCTGCCTTGATCTTACTCATTTTAAACCTTTTTTTCAACATTGCATTTGTCTACTTCCCTTTAATTTTAATGGTAGCGTTATAAAAAAAAACCTGGAAAGTTGTTAGGCATTAAACAA
The DNA here is from genome assembly GCA_011009095.1 of Ignelater luminosus. NCBI lineage: Eukaryota > Metazoa > Arthropoda > Insecta > Coleoptera > Elateridae > Ignelater > Ignelater luminosus. Next base: position 285,033 of record VTPC01090903.1, read on the forward strand.
AGGACCAAAAACATTCAGGATTCTTAAAGCAAATCCGATTGGTCACATAACGTTTTGTCTGATGTGCTTTGATGAAATAATCTCTTTTGTATGTCTAGATCGAGAACTAGACGCTTGTAAGTAACTCGAATTTTGTAGTTTTTTATTGAAATAATAACATAGGATAGTAATTCTCTTGGTGTATGCTAGGTATTTGTTAGTAGTTGATAGAAAAGTTTCATAAAATCGAATGGCGCGATTCTTGTCATTAATGTTCAATATTTAGCTTAGCAGACTCTCATACAATGATCAGCATCACCAGAAACACCCCATCATGTTCAGAAATGGTATACTAAATAAAGTCTTCAGTTATAAACTCAACCAATCAGTATAGAAAATGACAATAAGCTTGCATGATACTGCCAATTAGTGTCAACTATTAATCAATGAATTTTTGTCGATTAGTCGAGCTACATCTTGATTGGTTATCGATACGTTTTAAAATCTCAAGCTTTGTTTTGCGTTTACATAAAATTAAATCTTCCGAAATTTTGTACATTGATCGTTTAAACTTTGTCACCAGTAAAACCGGAAAAAGTGGCCGGGCAGACTAAAAGGTGCTGTGCTCGCAGTAGCTCGAATGTCGAAGATGAGAGGGATTCACAGATAATCCACCATGAATTAAGATAGAAACTAAATTAAAAACCTTACTTATTACTTGAAAGTGTCACAATTGATATGGGCCCCAGAAGACAAGTCAAGGTCATCATCATCACCTTCGCTGCTGTGGCTCCGCAGCGGAAAACACTATACATGTATAAAACGCTTTGATAGTAGTGAACACTCTGTACTGAGGCTCTCTTCAAACTTATCAAGAAAGATTATACTAATCTAGTCTTAGTACATTTGCTTAAACAAAGTCACAACAGTATGCTCAACTAAGTTGCATTGCAAACCTACACAGGATGGTCGTATTATGTAATCTAAAATTTTACTCAAGAAAACAGAAGAAAACGGCTTGATCAGCACACCATACATTGATCCAAACACCTTGTTTACATTACCTATACAATTTTGTATAAACACACGTTTGTACATACTTTGGCTGAAAAGAAATTAATAAAGAGGCCCCAATGCTGAACTATATTTAATCTTATTCATTTATTTAAAAATAGTATTAAAAATAAATATTTATAAAGAAAACACTAAATGTATAAAAACCAAAAGTATGAGTATAAAGACACTAGGTTTAACAAAACAAGTCATAAGGTATATCAAAACCAAAAAATATAATATAAAAAAAACATTAAATTTTTTACGAAGTCAATAATAAACTTTCATTCACACAACCTGTGGCAATAACAAAGAAAAGGACATTACGTAAAAATACTTAAAATAAAATTACAAGATTTTACTTTCAATTAACAACCATGAAAAGTTTAGTTTATTAAAATGTTTTATAGTTCTAGATTCACCCTAATCTTGTACCTATTGCTGTAAAATGCACATTATAAAACTATTTATGCAGCTAATTTTTTTTATTTCACAAAAAAGGATATAACCAGTAAAATTATTAAATTAAAAATATCTTAGAATAACATAAACAGTTGTTATAGAATCTAGATAGAAGGCTTCATCAGGTTTATGCTCAGTATAACAGAATTCTTTCCTCAGTTTACTTGGTTTGAACGGCTGGCGGGATGGTCAATGACCCTCACATGCGTCCATTCATGAAGTAGCGCACAAGTGGTATGTTTTATTCTCTCACAAAACATCGTTTAAACATCAAAGCATCGGTGTACAGTAGGGTGGACCTTATTTCTCGACTATCTATTTTCCCGAGTCTCACCCCTTAGAGTGATTCTACTTCATGAAAAAGTAATCAAAAATTTTTTTAAAAATTTTTGAAAAACATTTATAGAGCTTCGAAGTTTCAAATAAAATGAAAATTTATATACTGTATTAGAATTAACAGTAAATATAAAAAATTATCACTGACAAGATTTTTCTCTGAGACTAAATAGAAATTGTCATATAATATGTAATACATACTGATTTCTAATTTTCGTTTTGTTCTCATCTTCATAAATTAAATGTAAAGGCTGTTTTTATGAAGGTATTTAAAAACTCAGAAATGTTTTGAATAAAGTTTAATTATTATTAAGTAGATGTTTAGTACATTATACATGAAAAAATACATCAACATTAGAATGAAGTTTCTTTTCTACTGTTAGGATACAATTTTCGGTATTCATTCACAATTTGTAATATGAATTGTTTTTTATTTTCGTCCTTTGTTAGGATATTATTATATTCCTGCATCAGTTTAACACCTCTCTCTGCTGAATCATTTACAACTAACAGATTTTGCACAGCTTGTCTACCAAATTTATACTCCTCATGAGTTTCCCAACAATCAATATCTTCTGTCAGGAAATTTGTTAAAATATTAAATCTTATAAAATAGTTCATTGCAGTTGAAAAAAATAATTCAGGAAATTCTTGTTTTACAAAATCTGGAATTTGCCGTGGAAAAATCAAGATTTTGTTCCAGACATTTTCTTTTCGTTCACCCGATCTCATTAAATTTTTTGCCCTTTTTTACTTTTGTAGCTTTTGGTATTCGCAAATCATAAAATGCCAGAGCAACTGCTTCTGGGGTGAAATACCACAAATGCGCCGAAAATGTTTTTGTTGCAATCTCAGAATCAGGATATTCCGTTAGTCGTTTTAATAAGTTAAAATCATTAAAAGAGGCTTGCACAGTAATAGAGGCTTCAAACCAACCTTTTAAGTACACCAGCACTATCTTGGAGTGCTTTTTCTTCTGTTGCTTCCAGCTTAAATTGTTTCCGAAATAAGTATATCTTTAGACTATAGATTGCTTTTGACATTCACCTTGCGTGATGAAAAGCGCCTAGATATCTAAAAGAACTACTACTAACTTTACAGCATCAGTGCCCAGAGCCTCCGCAATTGAAATTATAATGTGAATTGCGTCACGATCGGTGATTTTGCATCTGTCTAATGCAGCAAGCATTCTTGATTATTCTTAATGAGTCTCTGTTATTAGTGCTTGATGTGTCAGAGAAAGGTAAATGAACGTTTTATTTCTCAATCTCAAATGTTTCATCTTTACTTGAACAAGTTGAAGCCAACTGTTTCGTTGCGGCTGAAAATAATGATTCTTATTTGTGAGATCTTCGATCCACACGAACAACCTAATTGTTCCATCTCTTCATAGTTTTCTTTTTCCGATGCTCAAGCACCTTTAATTTTTTTTCAGCTTTGCCTCTTGGTTAGCTGATTTGTAATCAACTCCAAGCATACATCCTGGTCTCCCTTTCTGTCTTTGTGATAGCAAGAGTAACCAGTCTTGTTCGATGGAAATTATGTCTAACGTTTTTGTACGAGCTATATCAAATAAATCTTCTAATTGACCTTGAAACCTTTCAACATTTTTCTTTTGAGTTGTTGCAGTTCTTTTTGATAGTTTATGTGTCTTTCCGTTTGCGATACAAATTTTCTAATTTTGAAATGCTGTTTTTCGCGGGTTGGTATTCACTCTTTGTGCCAAATACCAATCGTGTACTTTTAGGTAAATTCATTTTCACTTTTTGCAAATTATAAAACAATGTACTTAAGACTTGTTTGTTGGAAGGTAGCTTACTCCCGATTATTTGGTTTGAAATATTTCTTATTAAATATATTTCATCGTCTTTACGAAGTGTAACAGTTGTTGAACAAAATGCCACTGCCGCCATTATAAAGTAAACGCACCTACACTTTCTTCTACTACTTTTTGCTTACTGACTAGACTACGCTTGTTACAACTGTATGTACATCATTCTTTGATCACGGAAATAAGCCAAAACAAGTTTTCTACATTTAATAGTAATTCGTCAAATGTTTGTTTGTTTTGCATGGTCGACAAATAAAGTTGAATGTTTGCAGATAACGGCACATTTACTTCTAGGATTTTCTACGAAAAATTTTAGTACATCTGAAGTAGGTACTTTAATCATGTCGTAAAGAGTTTTCTTCACACTCTACATTTCTTATTCATCAGTTATGTCATATACTTAGATTTCATAAAATGTTTTGAACTAAACAAAAATATTTATTTCTGTCAAATTTCAATCCTCTTGTGGCACGGGAAGGGGGGGGGGCTCAAATTTTGCAGAAAATATTTATTCAAATAACTGAACTACTTGGCAGGGCGAGACTCTAAAAAATTTGCAACAAAAGTTTTCTCTATAAATAAGGGCCACCCTAGTGTACAGTCACACCCAACTTTACAAAACTGTCAAGTGTTCATTACTATCAATTAAACCATTTAAAACGAAATAATTACTAAATGACAAATCTTCAATAACGAAAAGGTTCGGTATTCCCAAATATTATGTTTAATAAGTTCTTGAAACTAGAACCGCGGCGTTGCAACCTTCACAACCCCAACACTTCGTTGGACAGTGTTTGGTTAATAAAATCTAATCGCGAAACGGTAGCTGAAGGAGTTTTTATTTTCAAACACTCGCAAGATTCTTAAACATTCGATAAAGGTAATCGTAATAATTCAAGGACCACTCCCAAAGAGTTTTCTATAAACTATTTAATACAACAACAATGAATTTGCGGTGCGGTAATTTAGTTTTGAGCTGGACCGACTCAATACCCAAACCACGCCTAAACTATTTGAATTAGTAATGTATTAAATTTCTATCCTCTGTTAACAAAGCATATCCCATGAAAGACGAGAATAAGAATTAGATGTGAATTATTCCACAGTAAAACGAGCTTTACTACAGACAAGGTTTCTAACTACAATAATTCCAAGAAATACACGACTGAGATATATTTAATAAAAAATTTTCACCAGGAAACCACACATGTGTTTTAAATAAACATTATGCGAGATAAGCTAGCAAATACTTCATTTGATTAACGAACAGATAATTAAATATGTTCGCGAAGTTATTAAAATGTAGAGTTCAAATCTTAACTTATCATTGCAATGTCTGTTATTGTTTGAACTAATTGAAATTTTTCTATTTAAAATGCTGACTTGAAATACATATTGTTTATATTTTCGCGAAAAACAATGTTTCGTCTTTATATTTGTATCGAACATGTAACGGTTCGTTACTCGTCGTCATAAAATTGTTTAAATTTCCAAAAATCTCGCCAAGATTTCATTATTCTAACATGGTACGAGAGTGTCATAAAATAATGTGGATGCATACTCTCGACTTATTTAAGTTATTTTCTATAATTCATTGTTGAATTCAAAATTTGATTGGTTTATTTATTAAATTGATTTAGGAATTCTATATTTTTAAATTTTTCTTATTTAAAATTATCCTTTGTAAGATAGTGCGAAATCTTATTGTCCTCGGGGAATCCCCGAATGAGATACTTTTGAATTAAATTGATTTTACATTTTTTTTTGAATATTTGTTATTCTGCCGTAGAAAAACTTTATTTGTGTTTGATAATTCTTTAGAAATTCTAATTTAATTTAAAAAAGCAAAACCTCGAACCTACATCTTTGATTTTCTCTTCAGTTCAATTTGCATAATTTTAGTGAGTGCATCTTTTGAAATTTGGCAAATGGGTAGACACTTTTCTTAGGTGTGGTCCTTCCGGTTTCATCTGGGAGAACGGCATAAATATTGTGCTAGCTAGTTTCTTCGAGTGTTGTGAATTTTTGTTTTGAAAAACCGAGATTATTGAATGGTTCCCCGGATGCATCTGTTATAAGGGTGGGTCTACTAATGGTTTGCGAAGTTGCTTCAAGTGAAAATCCTGTCGTTTATCATAGAAAAACCAGAATAATTTTCTATTAATCTGAGCTAGGAATTCAACGGAGGTAATATCGTTCATAACCTCGCAAAGGTGATACAATGGTACTAGATCAACAATTAAGATCTAGCAAACAGCATTGAATGTAGATCCTCAGAGGAATGTGATAAAGCCAGAAAATACATATCTGTGAGTTAACCTGTGTTTGTTTTAACAATTTTTTTTAAATTTGTTCATACGACAAGGTGAAACTTTGGATGTTATACTGCGATTTGATGACATTTATTGTTATTTTTATGAATTAGTGGTTATTGTTAAAATCAACTTATTTTTAACAACTAAATATATTCAATATTGTGGATATCGATTTGTTTATAGACAATTAGTTGCTATCGATGATATCCACTTGTTCAATAATTATAAATGCATTAAATATTATGAATATTTATTTGTTTATTGATAATTAAGCTGCTATTATTGATGTTTATTTGTTTGTTAACCTAGTTGTTAATTAAACTAGGGTGGCGTCATCTCTATTTAGTGAAGATTATTTAAAAGTTAAAAGGTTTTTCACTGTTAAAGAGTGACCTACTCTTTTTATTCGTTTGTGTGTTAATGATAAACATATTGATTAAATAAAACTCTATATCAATTTTTTGTGTCTCATATTTTATTGATAAACACTACGTCTGTTTTGGAATTTTTAGTTTTTCTTCCAATTTAAACTAAAAAACTCTGGCGTCCTACATACTTAAATCATTGATATCCTTAGTGTTTTTGTTGGTTTTAAGATAGAAATTTAATAGCAGACCTGTGGTTTCCCAAGCAGCACACAATCTCATAAAAATTATCTAGTAATATTCAGATAATATTAGGACAACTCCGAATGTCATGCGAATAGTCGTGATGTTCAGATAATATTACCTGAATATTAGATTGTAAGATAATATAATATTCGGAAGAAATATTATGATAACATCATGATAATATTATTTCTTTATATTATTGTCATAACCTTTAGAAAATATTCTCTTAATATTTAGTTCGTAACTACTGGTAATATTTTCATATGATATAAAGAAAATGTTATGTGAAAGTTATAAGGTAACATTATCTACAAAACGTTCAGATAATATTATATTAATATTAAAGCGTTATAATACAATAATATTTTGGAAGTATATTATTATTACTTTTACAATGATGTGTACAACGCGTTAGCAAAAACATTTAAACGAATATGGGTATTAAAAAGTAAATTTCTATTACACTTTTTAAATCAGATTCGTAATTCTTTGTATAAGTTAATCTGTCTGATATAATACGTGACATAAAATAATATAATACTCAACTCTAATTTGCAATATTTATTATTCTAAATATTAACAGAGCTAACATTTTTTTTCGTGATGCATTATCAAAACGAAATTTGATTTTTTTTAGTTTATATTGTTGTATATATATCTTAAGCTACGACTCATTTAACTTATTATACATTATTGCGCAATATAGATCTTAATGCTAATAGAGTATTAATATAAATATAAAACATAAAATGTACTTTTATAAATAAATTTAAAAAAATATAGAATATAAAATATGCTAATAAATAATCAGGGATTATATTAAGTTATGAAAATAATATAAAAATGGTTATGCAACAGGCATTTGTATTCACCAACAAATTAAAATAGTTGGAAATTGATGAAAAAAATAAAATTCTCATCTCGTCAGATGATGATACTCAGTTGTAAGCAATATGTAGTGCCATTATGAGATGCATTTTACAAGGCTTATTTGATTTTGTTACCAGTAGATGATGCAATCAAGTTCGAACTTCAAAAGCTGACTTAAAAATTGTGTCCGCTTGTATTTGTCCACAGCAAGAGGATGTCTGCCAAGAAATATTTGAATTTTCTCAAGTATATTCAAGTGTTATTAGATTTTTATTTAATTAATTAATTATTAATATTGCTTAAATAAAAGAAAGTGAGGGATCTAGAAAAAAAATGGATAATGGCACGAAGTTACCTAAACATATTCAGGCTATATCTATATTTTATATTACTAGAATATTATACAATGATGTGGTTATTCCATTTACAGTTTTACGACATCCTGGACAGAAATTTCTAGAGGAAGTTATAGCGAGTGGGGCCGTGTGGACTCTTGCATCTTGTGTGGTTGCGGTAATGACTATGAGATGTCGGCGCTAAAGCTTCATGTTATGCATGTCGTTATTTTAGCTCTATATATAGAGCAGCATGAAGTTGTGAGAATTGTTCTCGCTGGGTTTTTCCGTGGTTTCCCCAGTGGTGAAGGCAAATGCCGGAACAGTTTTGCACTAGCCCACGGCACACTATACACACCTAGACACTACACAACACTACACAACATATACATACTCTCACACTTCTCATTACACCATTCCAACACCGTTCTGAAAAGAACCGTCGCGTCGAACTCCTCGTCGTCTCTGTGTGACGGCTCGCTGGCCGTCCTTGGGTACTCCATTTAACCTGGGTCATCGACACCACCACCGGCGGGGATTGTGGAGAACCTGCTTCCGGCCTGCTCCACCGTCGCCACCAGCCATCACCTCGTGGACCGGCCCGCGGGCTGTTTGGTATGTGACATGACATGACTATGACTACGACTACCACCAACTTCCGACGCGCCGCTCCGTCGACGTTCCTATCCACCAACATCCCTCATTCTCCAGCCATAGAGAGATTAAATTCTCTAAATGGCAGCCACCTACGGTGGCATTTTTCGTTGATCCTGTCCTGTGAGAATTATAAAACGTTTTACTCTACTGATTAGACCAGAAATACGTCGAAACAAATGTATCTAGGGGCACTTCTATACCATCCTCTCGCATATTTAAAACTTTTGGGAGTACTTTTCTTGTATTGTATTATTTTATATCAATACACTCCAATTTAAATGAATATTAGCGGAACATTATGATAAAATATTAAGAAAGTATTTTCAGCTAATATAAGGAAAATATTCAACAATGTAAATTGTGTAATACTGTGTGCTGCTTGGCACTAAATGTAATTTCAATATTCCTTCCAAATATTATCTTAAATTATAAAATAATGTTCGTACAATGTTATTACCGAATATTAACAGAATATTATGAGAATATATCAAGAACATATTTTAAGATAATATAAGGAAAATATTCAAAAGTGTTACATTTAATATTACTGGAATATTTTTTGAAAATATTACTATAATATTATTACCGAATATTAGCAAAACATTATAAGAAAATATCAAGAAAACATTTTCAGCTAATTTAAGGAAAATATTCAAAAATGTTACATTTAGTATTACTGGAATATTTTTTGAAAATATTACTGCAATATTGTGTACTGCTTGGTACCAAATATAAGTATAATGTTCGTTCCAAATATTATCTTAATATTATGGAATAATGTTCTTATAATGTTATTACCGAATATTAACAAAACATTATGAGAAAATATTTTCAGCTAATGTAAGCATAATATTCAAAAGTGTTACATTTAATATTACTGGAATATTTTTTGAAAATATTTTTATAATATTGTGTGCTGCTTGGGTTATTATAGTGTTGGTAGGTCCCAATTCAATTTTAAAACTATCTGACACCCATGATTCAAAGTGAGATGAGTCATCATTAGCCGAATTATTTCTAATAAGCATTTAAGTTATTTGGTGAGTAACCTTTTAATCAGAAATAATCTTTTTTGACTACTGTTATAAACAACTAAATTTTTTTACTAGTGATTTACAATTTCTAAATAGTCATTCATCAAATATCATAAAATGTTTTTAAATCAAAGAGGGCCCCGCAATGTATGTAACTAATTATTCTTTATCTCTTACTTAGGCTACTTACTAACGGTTTACCAAAGAGAAGCAGTTTTTCCCAGCAACTTTATGTCGTTAAGAACACTCCTCTCCATGTTTTTGTTTTGTCTTTTGTTACTTAAGTTTACTAATCTTAATTTTATAGATCGCACATTTTATTTTATTTAATTATTAGTTTAATAGAAAAAAAAACATTTAAACTTTATTATTTTATTTTTTAACAAACAAAATAGATTATCCATCTTGTTAACTACCTACCAACGTACAAATAATTGGTACTATTATAGTACAGAAGTAATACCGCAAGAAATACTAAAATAAAGCTCAGCGTACTTAATTAGCCGTAACTGAAGCTAGTTATAAAAATTTTCCATAATCCATTCTTCAATAAAGAACACTTCCAGTATAATTAAAGTTTAATCTGCTGGATTAACTAAAATGACAAATGGTCGAACACAGTGTAGTCGAGTTTCGTATTAAGAGAAAACTTTAAAAGGGTTTTACCTATTTTCAAAGTTTGTGCATGAAACAGTAAGTATAAAAAGGTGGATGTTAAATTACTTGGTGGATCGTTATCTTACAATGTAGCGGTACTTAATATCTTCAAACATAAGGAATTTAATAGAGGTGTAGAACCATAAAAAAGATCATAAATTACAATAAAATTTCCCGGAAGATAGCAGTTTTGTGTGAAGTACCACGTGCACGGAATAACTTCGATGTTTCGATGATAAAACTTTTCAAGTTATTACTCATTATTATTCGTACTTATAAGAGTTCCTTACATATTATTTATGAAAACTTTATAATATAAAAAAATGCAACATATACATAGAGTAACTCAGTTTTTTTGAAATCATCAATACGTTTTAATGTCTTTTAAGACATCTATTTTGCAAAATGATTATTAAAAGGTCAGGAGGAAAATCGGTTGGAGCCACTAAACAAAATGTAATTTAATTAAAATGTTATGACACGGCGGCAAAGACAATATTGCTGCAATAAAAACCGATGCCTATTCATATTCACAGCTTGCAATCAGCAAGACGTAAAATAAATTCCTTTTGAAATTTTTCGATAACATTTAATGGAATGTATTGTATGTCTATCATTGTCAGATAAACAAGACAGATTTTTGTTCTTTCCTTATAAAGGAGTTAATTAGAAATGAAATATGCGTTTACAACTAAGAGAACATTATTATTTACTTTATTAAAAATAGATTGGTTGCTGTGATTGAGCAAGACTTGCAATAGAAATACGCCGATTAATATTTCACAGACAGAAACATTCTTGATGTAAATCAGTTAATTAATTTAGACAATTTAAATATTTAAAGAATATTTATAGAAAAAAAAGACAATTCAAGGTATAAAGTGGAATTTGTCAAGCTAGAAATTATTAAAAATAAATTCTCGTGAAGGATCTACAAAATTTTTACGTCGAGAACCTTTTCAACTACAGCAGTTTTAAAGACATTTTATTTTAGAAAACTGTTTATTAGTGTAGAGTTAACCTAGTAAAGCTTATTAGTATCAAAACGATGATTTTGTGACTAAAAATAGTGATTGTTAAAATATGTATTTTTTTGTGTTCCACTAAAGTGGCGTCCAACGTGGAGCTAAGGAATACCATTCAAGCTATTTTGAGGAAGACAGTTGTACCTATCTGAGTTGTAATTGTTGCTGATAAAACTAAAATAGACTTGAATTACTTGTAAGCTAAATGTTAAATAGTTTATAACGAGGTTACACCACTGACTGTTAAAACCAAAATAAAACACAAAATATGAGCAGTTGTTGAAAGGTTTGTCTACATCAAATCTTATAAACACCTTTTTATTGATAGGTAAGACGTTAACAACCAAATAAAGGAGATGTTAGTTTAAAAGATAATTAGGTTGAGTTGTCTGAGAGGAATATTGTAGATTATTGCAAGGTCAACAAGAAAAACATTTATGACAAGTACCCGTCACTCGACATAAAGCACTGGCTAGATATACTAGAGATGTCAATATTTTACAACTCTTGATTTTGAGAGTGGTTTTCACTAGATCGAAACACCCGAGGCGATATCGTTTGTAGTTTGAGAACATAAAATATTAGATAAAACACATCCTTGTTCACGAAATTATTCCCAATCGAATGAATTAAGAGAACGACTTTATATAAACGTATTCGGCCATAAATATTAAATAGAAAAGATTTTCAGAACAGAATTAATGTGTCATACAGAATTAAAAGATTTATAGGAAAAACGTGTTCGTCAAATAAATTTTATAAGTTGGCTATTTTAATCGCTATCATCAAAATACAAGAAAAGATTTACATAAGAAATTTATACCTTCAATTAAAACAAAATTTCTATGTCAAAAACTAAATTTATTGCATGCATTTTTCTCGGATTCCAGAGGAGAGATATTTTAAGAAAGTTAGATAATAATCCGGGCTTAATTCCCCTTAAGTTAGGAATAACGAAAGTGAAAAAATAGGTTTACGCTTTATAGCATTATTATAATCTAAATCCAATCATTCTGGAAATGAATAAATTAGGAAGTTAATCTATTTTAGTACTTTGAAACTACTTTTTGACACAAACAAAAGTTACACTGTTGATATCTATTACAATCTTCTTTTAAACTTTAGAGTTTACTGAAGGCAAAAGTAGAAGACAATTTAATAGAAATTTTACCTCTGAAAAATCTTGTTGATGGGTTAGGTTCGATATTCAAGTCAATTAGATGTACTAATTTAGGCGACTCTAACAAAGTCAAAACAAAATTAGCTTCCATTGTATTATATAAACAATTGTTGTTCTTTTGCTTTAACTGGTTTTAATTACACAATTCAACAAATGAGTTACGAAGAAAAATTGCTTGAACTTGAATAATGGAAATTGTTTTTTTTTTTGTTGGCAGAGCTTTATCCACAGAAAACTTATAATGTTACAGACCAAGTTATAATATACGTTTGAAATTATCAATTTAATTCTGCAAGAAAATCAAAAATTATGTAAGCAACAGATTAATTTAAAAATTAAATAATATTTCCTATTCCTTTGAGACTGTTTTGTTTTTGCTCTGTAGGACATGTGAACCTACAAAATGTGCTGCCTACAAGATAAAAAATGGACACAGATTAGTCTTTTACTTACAGTTTTTCAATTTACCAATTTTTATGTACACATCTTAACAAATTGAGAAAATAAAACCTACATTGTTTTACCCTAAAAACACAAATGTCTTCGAATGTGTTAAAGTTTGCTGACTGCACGAAACGACGTAAATATATAGAAATTATGATTTCTCAGAATTTTGTTGATCATAAAGTTTAAGTTTTACGCTTACTACTCCGAACTAAAACAGCCAAGTGTCAATTCTGCAGGTGATAAAATCACATATAAAACAATTTTATTTTTCCATTTGCTTTATTTTCAAAAATATGCTCAACATTAAGAAGACCCTGCAGTTTTCTATAGAGTCTTAGAGTCTAATAATAATTAACAACTTAATGAAATTAAATTACTCCCAAAAATTCTCTATCTGCAGATTATTTTATCAGCTGGTCATCTGTGAAGAAAAATTATTTATGCAGGACAATTAAAGAAATTTCTCGAATTATGTTCCAATTTCCCAAAATGCATTGGAGAAAATTTGCCTTCTTACTATTATTCTTATGAGATGACACAGCTGGGTCTCCCATTCACGGTTGATCCTAAACGTCAAATCGTCTTCCCCATATAATCCAGTTACCGCGAGGGCAGCAGATTAAATTCCCTCTAACAGATTACAGATAGTCATTACTTAGCGGTGAAGTTATCATATGGGTTAATGGTAACGATAACTCTTAAGGCTTTATAATTGGCCTACTAAAAGTTTTTTTATAATGTTGAAACGCTTTATAACGATATTTTGGCAAAGTTTCCATGAAAATAAAATTATGTAGTCGTATGTATGTAACTGTAAAAAGTGGAAACTATATGTTCCTTACAGAAATCGATTTTGTGGATTGAATATACAATCTTAACATTATTATTCTTCAAGTAATTGCTTTTTTCTGCATTTGTAACTGTTACTATCTCAGAAACTAACATAAACTTCTAATAATTTTTATTTTTCTTATTATAATAACTTATTTAGTTCAATTTCATCAAAATGTATTGTATTTCTAAATTTAAATAGATGTCCCCTCTTGTATCGATTGTCAATTGGGTTACCTATATTAAGTCTGTTGTTTGCTTTGTTTATTGAAGGTGATGGTTTTGCCATTAGAGGAAACCTAACTTAGAGGCAAGAGAGAAAACAGTGCTCTTTTCAATTTGGCGTTTTTAAATTTGAGTTTTATGTTAAAATAGTTGTGTTATTAAAATAGTCATTCTACCAAAAATTGGTAAGTTTTTTAACTAAAGTTTCTTCTTATTAGCATTCTTTGATTCTCTGTTTCAAAAGCCGATTAGTGATCTTGGTTAGACTTTTAATTGAATTTTTTTATCAACATTGTCTGATTTCTTCTTGGTTTCTTTGAAGGTTTATAAATTTCCATAGCCTATGTAACACATCGTTCAATAAGTCTCGAGACTAACAACGAAAACAACATTTTTTTTTTCAAAAATCATTTTTATTCATCAATATAATCTCCTTTTAGAGTGATACAATCTTTCCAACGCCTTTCCAACATTTCTATACCATGTTTATAGAAGGATTTATCCTTTGCTTCAAAATAGGCTTCAGTTTCGGCAATGACCTCCTCATTCGAGCCAAATTTTTTTCCCTGGAGCATTTGTTTGAGATCAGCAAAGAGCCAGTAGTCGCTGGGGGCTAAATCTGGCGAATACGGGGGGTGGGGAAGCAAATCAAAGCCCAACTCGTAGATTTTTGCCATTGTTTTCATGGACTTGTGGCATGGTGCATTGTCTTGCTGAAAAAGGATTTTTTTCTTCTTCATGTGCGGTCGTTTTGCTGCGATCTCCTCCTTCGAACGTACCAACAAGTCAATATAATAATCACTGTTGATCGATTTACCTTTTTCCAGGTAGTCAATGAAAATGACGCCATGTGTATCCCAAAAAACAGACGCCATGACTTTGCCAGCAGATTGCTGCGTTTTTGGACGCTTTGGGCGGCTTTCGCCAGCCATGCGCCACTCATATGATCGCCGATTCGACTCCGGAGTGAAATGATGTATCCATGTTTCATCCATGGTCACGTATCGACGCAGGAAATTCTTTTTATTGCGAGTAAATAGCGATAAACAGCTCTCTGAATCGTCGATTCGTTGCTGTTTTTGTTCCATTGAAAGCAATCGCGGCACCCACTTGGAAAAAACCTTTTTCATGCTCAATTTTTCATGAAGGATTGTAAATACGCTTCCAGATGATATCTGTGTCATTTCTGCAATCTCACGGACCTTTACTTTGCGATTTTTCATTACGATTTTGAATACTTCACTCACATTTTCCGGTGTAACGGCTTTCAATGGGCTACCCGAACGTTCCGCATCGTTTGTGTCCGTACGACCACGTTTAAACTCAGCATACCAACGACAAATCGTTGATTTGGATGGAGAGGAGTCCGGGTAACGTTTCTCAAGCCATTGCTGGGCTTCTACGGTGTTTTTACCCATTAAAAAACAATGTTTTATCAACACGCGAAATTCGCTTTGTTCCATTTTTCAAACAAATTACAAAGTAACTTTACTCTAACCTCGATAACTCTGCTGTTTGTGGTCCAATCGACGTGAAATTTTTACACGTGTCATGTGAAGGTTCGCACTCTAGGGAAACGTGGCTAGTTTGGTACTACTAGCACCATCTCTGGGTTAGTCTCGGGACTTATTGAACGATGTGTTAACTTAGTTCACGCACTACACGTCCTTAGAAAATTAAGTAATACTTTTAAGACAACTTAGTTATATTAAATTTTGTCAATAAGTGAAATTTTACAGCTGGTTTCTCAACAGCTGATTTAATCAAGTGTTCATCCTAGATGATAGAATGGTCTAAATCTGAATTAAGGGAGAGTTGTACTCCAAGGCGGTTACTAGAAAGCCAGAATTTAGCTTTTTCATGCTTTCTACTATCTAAAAAAAATCTGTTGGGCTAGTATATCTGGTATTATTACTTATTAGTGAAGTCAAGTTGCATTATGTGGTTTTGTGAATACCTTAAAGCATATATACAGTCAGGGCTAGTATTAAAACCGATAGCTTAAATAATAGACAGGATGTTGATAAACAACATGTAACGGGAAAAAGTCGAAAAAGAGGCCTAATTCCTGTATGAGACAGAAATCGGAAGATGTTCAATCCCGTAGCTCGAAGTCGAAGACGGGGAGTTCAAGGACAATAAATAACCCAGGTATTGATGTTCATACCTAAACCAAAAACTTAGATTTTAGCTAAAAAGCCTAAAAGAAATACCAAAAGGGTGCCAGGAAACAGTAACACACAAAATGATGTCCCTACATCGACGAACACCCTGTATATAGGGGTCCACTCCGTGAACACCCTGTATATAGAGGTCCACTCCGTAAACACCCTGTATATAAAAAAAACTTAAAATTGTTTCTTGATGTCAAAATATACTCTATATTTACCCGAAAAGAGCTACATTGGCTCCACAAATAACAAAAAACATAAGATAAAAATATCATAATATGCAATAAATTCCAGAAGCTCTCTCTCTACAGTGCTGTAGGATGGAGCTTCATCGCTATATAATGTATTAAGTTCATTGTCGTGATAATCCACGTCGAAAGTTATCAAAAATAATTGCACGAAAGTGTTCACGGGTCAATTCCATTTTTAAATAGTGAATGCACTTTTCAATTAACTGCAAACAACACTAATCGCACTCAAATGACAAAATGTTGTGGTTGAGGTTATGTTCAACAATGTAAAGTTTACACCGGAAATGTCAACTGACGCCTGGAAACAGTCAGTGTTGCCAAGACCAGAAATATAAATAGCAACCCTCGTATAACTGAAATGAACTTTATAAAACATCAACTTTATGAAACTTTTGGATTATTATCAGCACAATTTAACAATTCCTTGTTACTAGAAATCTGGAATACTCGTACCAATACATTACCTGAATATTAAACAAAATAATGCTTATCAAATAAAATGCCGAAATAGGTGACACAGAATAAGTTTATTACAAATTTGAAATGCAAAAAAAATGATTGACAAAGATTTAAATATGGACCATAAAGGTCATCCACACAATAATAGATCCAAAGTAAAACATGTTACAGAGATTACATAAAAAGAGAAATGCATAAATGCATAAAATCACGTCTAAAAGACTAGCTAGTGAACACATTAAAATAACTTTCAATACAACAAAACATAATATCAAATATGTCTTTAACGATATTAAACTGATCGCAATTTAAAAACATAAAAGATTCTAAAATTATTAAAACTATATTTATTGTTTTGCATAAAAAAAAACGTTAATTTAATTTTAGACCTGTAGATCACCTAAAAGTTCCCCAAGTTTTCCGGAAAATTGCTACAATATTAAGTTATAAATTTTTCAAACAACAAACATAAAAAAATGCTCATGATACAGACAAAAAAATTAATACATTAACACATATCTTACTTTATAATGTGTAGTTCATCCTCAAATTTCTAGTAACCCTTTACGGCAATTCAAATAACGGGACTACGAGAGATCGACACTCGACGTCATTAAACTCACAATATTTAAACACTTTATTGGCCTTTTTCTCAAATCACATATCTTTTAATTTTTAAAACACAGAAGACAGTGTATTTTCCACATCCAGAAGATGACAGGAACGACACAGATAATGGAGTTCTTACATGACGGAGAATCTTTCCAAAAAGAACCAAAAGAAACATTAGAATGCCAGAACGGCCATCAAGTATCCATTTGATACTTGTACAATAAGATGAAAATGTATTTGTTGGAAAATTTTTCACCGTCCGCAAAATTCTAACGCAAATCCGACAAAGACATCGTTGCTATGTATTTCCCAGCCCCTGCCGCTAGACAAATACTTGTATTATCACAAATTCAAAGGGTGAATTTACGGCGGATAAATTGTTAACGAACAAGCCGAGGCGAGACGCCGGGCTACAGTCCGTGCGTCTCCGCACAATACCCAAAACAGAACTTCCCGAAACTCAAGAAAATGTTTAACGCATTAACACAATTTGGAAAGAACAAAGAAGCTGGTTGTACACTGTACTATCAAATGAAGCACAGACGGTCGATTTAGAATGGAAAAGTACCAAAAATCATTTTTGTAATTTAAAACGTTCTTTCAACCAGACATGCAGCTAGAATTTATATCTAGAAAGGCAACCTAAATGTAATCAAAGTTTCCGTGCAACGATGATGACATAAAAATATACTGAAGGTTCATAAACGAAACCAAACCGAAATGAAACACGTTTCGACGATAAAATTGCATATCAAGTTTCATAGATAAAGAATGAATAAAACGTTCTCACAATGAATTGATGATTTCACCAACAATACAAACATTAAAACAATTTGTTGAATACATTTTACAATAGAAGAAGATAATGAATTTATATAAAACGCAAATATGCAAACGAGATCTTAAATT
>VTPC01090903.1:317347-357076 GCA_011009095.1 Ignelater luminosus
GGGCTGATTTCAAAACCTTATCTTATCTAGGAAATCCAGTGTTTCTTCTTCCAAAATCTCTACGGCATTATACTTGATTATACATGAATGATTTTCTCTCTTCATTCACTGCTGTAATATCATTAGTTGAAGTCTCCTATCACATTAACTGGACTAATCCGATTTCTTACCTGTAAAACTAGGTTAACTAATTAAATTTGAATTTAGTGAAAAATACTGTAGATGAAAATAACACGGCTTGTATGTACTTCCTTCTCAAGTACTTTTCCTCAAACTAATTTATAAAATATAAGGAAAAAAGTTTTATCATTCGTTAGATATTGTACGATATACCTTAAGAAATAATAATGCTGATATATATATTATTTAAAGATATTGAATTCCCGTAGGGTGCTTTGTACGCCATTGTTCTCCACAAGTTAACTGTTCCCCAAATGGGGTACTTACTTTTTAAACAAACCTATCTTTATCTTTTAAAATTAATGGTCGCTTTTGAGCATCAGTTACTTGTTAAATTTAGACTTTGTTCAAGACATTTTCCTTAATGCTTTCATCTTTAAAGATTTGTATCAATAACCTTTTTTGTAGTTAGTACTTTCTTTGAATTTTCCCAGAAGGGGTATCCAAGAAAAATTAAAATTCAGTTCTCATAAATGCATCAATAATAATGAAATATTCGTTTAATACCATTGAATTTGGAAATTTACTTTTAATTAAATTCGAAGTATAATGCACAATAAAAAAATACTATATCAGTTTCAGAAAACTTAATTTTAAAAGAAATTCTACTTTTAATCTTTTTAATTTTCTCGGCATATTTGAAAGTGAAATAATATTTCCGACAACAGCTTGCAAAAGTACTTCTTAGTGAAAACACAAAGGTAATATATTGGCCGTTCTATAAATTAAAGTAGGTGAAGGAATTAAGGACGAAAGGGAAGGCCAAGGATGGAACAGAGGGTAGATAGAATTAATGAAGCCAGGAGATTAGAAGCCATAGAAGTAGAAGATTGTGCATGAATACTTGCCTGACAGAAGAAATATAATGTTCTTTCCTCTCTTTTATGTTACATATAGAACGTATAAATGCAGCGAAATCATTTTATACAAAAAAGAAATTGTACTTTATAAAAGTGAGGTTAGGTCTTCTCGCGTGATAAACTTCTGTGGTGAATGTAAAAAAAAAGTTTAATTCTTTAAACTAAACAGGTTAGTTAAAAATATTAAAAATTAAGTAAGGTTAGAATTAAAAAGTTGTAAGTATCGCATAATATGGTTGTGGCGGATCGTAAAAAGCGTAGAACTGTGAAATGCTGAACTGGTAAAATTTACGCGGTAGGTACTTATAGTGTTTTACTGTGGGTTTTATTCACCTGGTAATATTTTATTGTATAGCATTTGTTAACTTTTTAAACATAAACTTTACAATAATACTAATACTAGATTTACTGTTAGATCTTTTAATTTCCTGGTTACCTTTCTACTTCAATATAAAGAAGTTTTATAAAAAAGAGCATTTGAAGTGGATGTTTCGGAATTATCATTAAAATAACACTTCCATTACCTCCCAATTTAATTTAAATTTAACCCATATAAACTCAACATAACGTGAAATGAAAGATCCTCAGCTCACTCAACCCTAAATTTACCATCCCTTCTGACCTTTATTAATTCTTCCTGTTGGAAAACGTCTGTGTCTAATTATAAATTTATAATTAAACAACGTCGTTCAGATTTTAATATTATCTTGCCTTTTTTCTTCCTAATCTGTTAAAGCTTTAGCAAATTAATAAAGGATTACAAGTTATCGAAAAAAGGAAAATGGTAGGAAGGATTTCCACTCTACTGTATAACGAAAAGGAAAGGCGTGACATATGGCACCTTATTTAACCAACACGACGACTTCTGTAAGTGAACAAACTTTATGAAATTTATATGTACGTATACTACGTGAATAGACTTACTGAACGTGCGTGTTGTACTATATCCAATATTTGTAGGGCCTACTAAACACATTTATCGTGTACCTTTCCGAAAGTATATTACTCAAAATGACTGTTAACGGGAAACGTAATGGATTTGACAGTAACCTTTATAACGTACATAATGTGTCCTACCTTAGTTACATAAGTAGGTACATTAAAGTTTGAAGTATAGTAGTTTAATGTTCAGCAACAAAAATGTTGAATTGAAGTAGAAATAATTTGAAAAACTTGACTGTATTTCAGGGGTCAATCAAAGTACAATGAACAGGAAAGGTGTAACAGTTAATTTATTTAAATTCAATGTTGGTATTAGACTGTATTGATTATAGTGTCTAATATTTCAGTGTAGGTATTCAGGTTAACATTCTTTAGATTTTATCATTTGATGAATGGTGATTCAGTTACCTTTTGCAAAACATTTTGCTTATGTCTGGTAATTTTAATACATAATATGTAGGTCACAAATAAGTAAGTATCAAAGTACAGCAACGAGACGGAAACAAAAATCTCTCGCGTAATCAACGAATTTAGAATTGCCGAAATGGATTATTTTACGAAAAAAATTTTTAGTACTCTGAAACAGCACACCAAAAAATGTGAAGTTGCCTAAAAATTATCTAGGAAACAAATGAATCTTTACATTGTAAACTGCTGCTCTCAATACTCAAGTATGCAGCTACAAGAATTTTGGGGAAATTTCTGAATTTTTTAAAATCCTTCGTTTCTAACTTTAACACAAAAAGTTTTCTCAGATTCCCTTTAAGGTGGATGAGATCAAATTTTTATTTTGCAAATCTCTTTACAGTCGTGCAGGTTTTTTCATTCAAGTTTCATTCTAATTTTACTGATCCACCAGTTCAAGTAATTTTAGACACTTCGTTTTAGTATTAATGTTTCCGTTCATTTCAACATTTTAGATTCTTTGTTAAATACTGACCGTAAAGATATTAGTAGGTTTATAAATATATAAAGGTATATGCAAAAATAATAATCAAAACATTTTACTTAAGGTAATTTATTTATTTTCAAGAATATGTGATGTGATCAAAAAGTCATAAATAGATAAAATGTCTACTTGTTAATTTTCTATTAAACCCGAACTCTTAACTGTTTATAATTAAGTCAAAAATTACCAGTTCTTTTAATAAATTTGTGCCAAAGCTACCTATCGATTCTTAAGAAGATTCATGGATTCTCTAGTTTCAAATACTTTTTACAAAGTTCTGGTAATGGTTAAGGCGGATGTATTTTGGAAAACGGCACTGTAGTTTAAGCCAATTCAACTATTAGTTCAAACATTTTTTTGAGAAATAATGCAATAAAAAAGTTTTCCTTTTGTGGTTATTTTTCTTGATCACGTTGTATAATAGCAAATAATAACAAACTAACAAAAAATGACCTAAAATGTCCTTTTTAGTCTTGACATATTGCTTCAATCGGTGAAACCATTCATCGATGGCATCACGCATCACCAGCATATCAAATTTTCGAACTACCGGGTTTGATGCATTGTTGAAATTTTCAATATTGTGGTGTCTCATAGCACAGACGTTTCTCTCCAAAAACGTCTCAAAGTTTATAACCCAACAGATTCAAATCCAGGTCCCAGATGGTCAATCTTTGTGAAATATGATATACCATACATGATCTTCTGTTAAAACGATCAAAATATGAATGTTTTACTATCTTCTCTCTAATCTATTATTCTGACAATGATTAACTTATAATTTATTACAACAATAATGAAGAAAATAACAAACAGAAAAGCTACAAGTGAACAGTTATAAATAAAAATTCCATATTACTTTTTTTTTCTTTTAGTAGTGTTCTTAGAACTCCCGCAACGTCGTTTCTCTGAATTGCCAAATTAATTCTCTGAGTTATACAACTTTTGGCTTTCAAATCTTTTCCAATGCTTTCGATTTTAGTGCCTGACTCTTTTGCAAAATGTTTTGCGTTTAGGATTCATGGCTCAACAGAAAATAGCACAAAAGCAAACCGATAAAGAAACTCATAATATTTATGTTTTACAATTTTTTTCGATAAGCAGTGGTAAACATAAACATCAACTGTTTGAAGACGACTGCATTTGTGAGACCCACAGCAGATCGACCAGTGCTCAAGGCGACGGCAGCGAAGAAGTGGAATCACATAGATGTGTATCTAGTGGAGTAGATAGCAATGCGTTTAGTTAGGCATCACTTTCAGGTTATTGTAGGGCTACTAATTGAGCTTTTGCTTTAAGATCTAGGCAGTTGGTAAATTACTGCCAGGAAATAATAAAATATGTGTATGAGGCATTGACTGCATCAGAATTGAAATTTTTTAAAAAGAGCCAAAAGAAGCGGAATAACAAAAAGAAGAGGTTTTTATGTAAACCGAGCTCTCCCAGTTTTACTGGCAAAATACACTGTGACCACTACATGTCATCACAATTACAAATAACTTAAGTTCGAAATACTGTATCTATTGTACAATGGAAATAAGTATGATAATAAAAATAAAAATCATAACCATCTGTTTCAAATGGAAGTCAGTAATGAAGAAATATGTCATAATTAGAAAAACCGAATTGATTATTTAAAATTATTTAAAACAATTTGAAATTAAGTAAATTTTAGTTTAGAATTTATCCTAAAGTCTAAACAGAAAAAATTAAAAAGTAGTAAAACTAAATAGCCAAAACGGAAAAGTAAAATGAAATAAACTCTAGTTTTCAGTACCACCAGGATAATTGCCATCATTGTCAGCATAGGTACTTGGTTCAGATTTTTTATTTTTACCTTAACGGTCACTTGCAAAGCGTTGTAGACTTGAGCAATGATCTGTGTCTGCAACGGTTGTTACTGCAGTTTTTGCAAGAATCATCAAGCAATTCCTCACGTGCAACCAATGCTTCAGATATAGTAGTTGATGTTAGCTTCAACTGCAAGTTTCCATTTTCATTATTGTGCCAACAACATATCTTTGGGTCAGATAATTCAAGTTACTTAACGAGACTCAAGATATAAATAGCTCTGGTTTTGTTGGTGGCAATCTGTCTTGTTATTTATTTTTTTTCATACAGATGTACATTTTTGTAAGCTACTGGGACAAAATCTGTAATGTCTGTTCGATGTTTGGGAGGTTTTTGTAGGTTTCCCCTAATTTCTTGCTGTGATCAGCAAGTGATGATGCGGTGCCCTTTCCAATCAACACATAGTAAGAAAAACGGAAAAGATGTAGCTTTCTTGATTCTAGACTTTACCGATTTCGAGTTTCCTAAACAGGAAATAAATTTGAACGTAAATATTCACAATCTTTTCTACTTGCAAATACAAATCACAAGATATTTTCTTGTAAATAAATAATGCCAATGACAATACCATAATGGTGATATCTACTGTCCTAACAGTCATCTTCCTTTTGACGGCTTAGGTGGAGATCTGCACCCTTTTGTGGTTAGTATCTTTGCTACCTCAAATACAATCTTGGTAGGAGATTAAAGCGTTCTTTTTTATTCTCATTATTGCACAAAAAGTTATTCCAGTTTGTAGGTATTGGTGTATTACTTTTTATTTTATGCTAGCATCTCTGAGCATTCTGGTATGTTTTTTTAAATTGTCATGTCTGTAGTCAACGCAGATAATATCAACAAGATTTACACCTTCTAATTGGTCAAAAACTATAGTGTCAAATTTTTCTGTCTATTCATCAAAGGTCTTTCAATCTCCAGGGGTACCATATAAACTGCGACTGGTTTATCCATAATGGCGTATGGTAGCTGATGAAGAAGATGAAAATAGTTGATTTTGGTGGCTAAAGACTGGCCCAAACAAGGAACTTGATCTAGAAGATTTCTTGTTCTTTTGATCGTCGATTATAATTTACTATTTATAGAAGTTTTGGAATAATATCGGTTGATTGCGTTTGAGTGGTCCTAAACCTCTTGAAGTCTGTTAAGTTTGAATTTCTTAAACTAAACCTAGGTCTTTTAATTTTCGTATCTGCGCTTAAGAGGCAATTACTTGGTTGTGTAGATTCCTAAAGCCTTGGATACTTTCTTTAAATATGTTTTCTAAATCTTTAATAATTTTATCAAAAGTCTTGACTTGTCTAAAACATGAAGACTGAGGTTTGTAAACCCTTCTACAACCAATTTTGCTACTTCAGGGCTAGCAGCTATCCATCTCCTTAGAGCATTGGGATTGTTTGTTAATTTCAATGCACTTGCATCCCTTTTAGCTTGAGTATTACGCCTCTTGTGTGCCTGGTTCAATGCCATTGCTAAAACCACGTTTCTATTAATGTTGCTATCAGTTTCTCTGTTAGAAATTTCTTATAAATTCTAGGATGTAAATCGAATAGTCTTCATGTAGCGCAAATGCACCAGAAGCCGCCTAGCCAAAGTTGTCATATCGCATTGATGTTGAGAATTAAATTTCATTACAGTACTCCAATATATGAACTGTGGAATTCTTTGCATCATTCTTCAGATAAAAGAGTAGAAATAAAGACAAGTAGTAATCTTAAACGCTGTAATAACAAAAACTTAACGAAATACACAAAGTTGTCTTTACTGAATTATTATTGCCCAGCAAATTCTAAACAAAATCGGTATTTATTGGGAGCTTGATATAACAAAGATAATATTTTATTCCATTCTGCACTGGCAAATAAACACAGTTTATGATTCAAAATTAATTAACAATTAACAGGTACGATAAAATTAAATGTTTGTAAACACAAAAAATTCATATCGTCGGAAATTTCAATTAAAAATCCAATTTGTTTATCAATTGAGTTTTTTCGAAAGCTGCAGGATAATATAGGGCTTTATACAACAAAAAAGCACAATATAATTCTTGAAGCACTTAACAAGTTAATCTAATCAACAATTGCAATATTTACAAAAATCTAAATAAGGCAAAAAGTCCAATTTTGTCAAAACAAAGCAAGTTTTAAGGTAGAATTTTCCCTTTAAAAACCCTTAACAAGATTTGTTTTTCAATTTAATTTTTAGCCATATTTGTAATTGATAATACTTTAAATTAAACAATCTTAAAGAGGTAGAGTTTTTGTATTTTAAAATTGTTATAAGATGAGTAGACTTGAGATTTTTTGTGTTTGTACAAACAATTATTTCATTAGTCAATATCAAAACTGCGTGATACACATTAGTCTAATTTAAATTGCTCAAGATAAATCTTGAGCTAAACAGATGAATCGTTTCCCCTCTTTGTAATATCATACTTTATTTAAAACGACAACTTTCTCTCAAACAATGCAAAATAATAACAGATAAATTTTTCAAGCAATAATTGGGAATTGATAAACTTTTTTTCAAAAATTATACAGTAAAGTTATTGTTGTTGAAACTATTAAAGGTCAAAGATTTGTGGTGTTTTAATACAATAATAAGACATTTTAGTCATGGAACTGTGATCTTGCAATTGTTAATTGGAATGTACATAAAGAAATAAAATTGTATATATATAAATATCTGCAGGCCATACAGTTAACTGGACCAACATCCTAATCTAAATACTTAAACCATAACCATGTACTTTTCTTCATAAGTGTCACTTGCTCAATTATAGCTCCGATTAGATGATGGTTTATATCGCTTGCGTTTTCTGCCTAGTTTCTCACACGTTTTTTACTTTCATGTGTTGATAGCCCAGGGAAAGCAAAAGGTAAAGTAAACTCTGAAAAGCCCCAGAATAATTTGGGTACTTATTTTCAGATTGAGTTGAAAACAAAATTTTATCGGAAGTATCGATTTTCATAATACAGGAATCTAAGCTATCTCGAATCGGTTAAAGTCAACATTCTTAAAATTGTATATTGCTATCCACAAAATATGCCTAAATTGCTAACAAGATATATATTTTTTGTTAGTTTATCCTTTATTTTATTCATGTTATACATACATATGAGCATATTTATCCTGCTGATGCCTCTTGGTAAAGATTATTCAAATAAGTAAAGTAAATAAAAACGTTAACTGTTCTAAAAATAGAAACCAAAAAAGAGATGTGGAAAATACGTACACGGGCTATAAATTAAAGATAACAGGCTGCATTTCCTCTTTAATAGGAAGTTTCGAAATCTATCCACAATGATTACTTAATAACTTCGCAAAATTTACAGTTTAATTTCCGTATATTGTGTTTCCTATTCCAAATAAACATTGAAATATTTATTGTCATTAAATATTCCCATACTCTCTAGATAACGTTTTAAGACTGGATAATCTAGATTTATTTTAGTAAAGTCGGCTTTACTTTTCTCCTCGTTATTGTGTGGTTTAGTTGCACGTCAATAATAAATTAAAGTGATAAATATAGTACTGTAGTTTCATTTTAGTTTTATGGAATACCACGTGTGAATATTAAAAGAGTCATTAATGGTAGATGAAAATGTATTTTGTTTTTCAAGTAACTACATATTCCGACCTTTATATTTTTTAAGAATTTGTACACTCTTCTGCAGCTAGTTGATTTTTTAAAATTTCTTGTAATATTCAATAAATAAGTACCAAATAGTCCTAGCCTTACCAAACAAGGATGATATTTATAGAATCTTTATGTAAACGCTTGCAGTTTGAAATTCGCATGTCACGAATTTGCTGGCATTGCAAAATAAAATATTGGATTTCGAGTGGTATGAAAGGAATTCAAAATATTCTTCTGTGCGACTTTTTTCCTTTTTGCTTTTACAATCAATAGCAACAGTAACTGTCAAGTTGTTAAATACGTTTTAATAGGAATTGTATAATGTACTTTCAGTATTAAAAAATGCTAGCCCCAGCTATGTAACATAGAACATCCATGAAATTGTCAGAATTAACTTATTAATTAAAATGTTTTACCGTTTTACACGTTTATCTAAAAGAGATTGCTTTAGAAAGTAGTTATAACCCGTGTACTACGTTTGTATGGAGCTTGACACCTTACAACCCACCTACAGTTTAGAATTTAAAGCATTAATTTAGTAGTAAGTAAGTAAACAGTATTGTTTGTATAACTCTAACTTATTTTCTTCCATTTCGTATGGATTATCATTCTTTTCTGCGTTTGGTCCCTTTCATGGACTTCAATCCCGAAAACTTAATCGAGACAGACTATAAGAACGCAATAATGAAATTATTAACACAAACCGTGTAATAGAAATAAAATATGATTTTTCCAGTACTGGACGGATTGTTTGTTTTTGCTTTCGTTACCTATCGTTTAGGGGTTACAGAATGTCATTAAATGTGCCTATTGTATGGCATCTGTACTACTAAGATTTTTTCCCTGAGTACATTTCTCGCCTACCGGTCTCGTTGTTGTCCAGAGAATTGTAGCATGGTGACGTTCAGGTTGAATGTTTGATTTTGTAGTAATATTTATGTAATTTCATATTTAGTGCTAGCCACTCGATAGCCATTCTTAATTTCATTCTTAGCTTCTTCTGAGTACATAAACAATTTGTAATGTAACCTTGCGTTACATATACTTACAATAAAGACCAGCTTATGGTCTGCCCTGCAAACTCAAGTTGGGGCCTTGGATCGCGTGCGAATGAGAGGAGCATATCAAATAACAATACAAGACTTTAATTTAAGGAACTCTCTTAAAATTAATTGATAAAGTGTTTACAAATAAATTTCATATATTGTACCAAAATACTTACCAATACTTATTACAAGTAATTGAGTACATAATTATCAATGAGTACTTTGAAATGAAAACAACTTAATAGAAAATTAAATTCTAAAATTTCAAAAAAATAGCATACTAAAGGGCGCCAAGTATTAATTAATTTAATACTATCTAAACATTAATAAAATAATCTTTGAGTTGCAGCAAATAAAAATTGTAACAATAAAATCTAGATTCATATCTAGTTTTATTAAAGTCTATTAACAATTAGTAAATTTAAATTTCCAATCCCTTAAATAAATTATTTGAAATAAATGAAAACAGGCGATTGGTAACACAAGATCAGAACAAACACCAGAAAAGAATATACTTGATACCACGGATTCCGCTGATGTAGCTACGTCAGACAGAAAAATTGTTTATTCACAAGCTGAAACAGATCAAATACGCATAGCTGTTCTCATATTTTGTGACCCATTACTTAAGAAATCTTTAGAACAAACTCAACATCGAGATCATAGGTAGTTCCAAAAATGTTGTTTTAAACTGTTAAAATAAAATTAATTTTATAGACAGGTTTTGTTTTAATAATTAAATTATTTCGTGTAACCGTTTTCCAAATTAAAAAGAAATTAACTATAAGCTTTTCTAAAAAGCAAAATCTTTAAAGCATAAATTGAATAAAATAACTAAATTAAAGCAGTTCTATATATCAAATGAAAGTAGCTAAAAATAAATACATGATACTACAGGCCACTAAGTTTTATGGAGATTAATTGTTCTTGACAAGAAGAAGCCCAAAATAAATGTTAAATGTATTGCATCACACTATTTTAAGATAGTCACAGTTGAGAATAAATTAATGAAAAATGCTTGATAACACGAGCAGCCGTTCCAATGCCGAATGTTGCCATTCAAAATCAGTCGCTGACGCGCATTTCCGACGAGCCACAAAGGCCCAAAACTTAAGACGGGATACGGAACAGCTCCCCACTACTTCAACAGCAGGTTCCTCTTTCCCCAAGATCGATGTCGTCTCCAGCGAACTGACCTCCCAGGTGAGAACAATGTAAAAAGAAGGGACAAACCAACATATCTTCAATATATTTGAAGAACTTTACCAAAACGAAGTAATCCAAAATTGAGAAGGGTGAGCTCCACAAGCTAGTGCACACACACACACCTGCGGAAACACTAGACAGCTCCTTACAAAATGGGAAATTCAAAAGAACAGTTAGAAACAGTAAACCGAACAATAAACGGCACACATCCATGTGTCACGAGACGAGTTCTTAAACGGCCCACGGCGAAATTCGGAAACTTGGTCTGCCGGCGAAACGCAAAATCTACAACCAATGGCCATTTAAACGAAATTTAAAAGTGAGTCGGCTGATCTCATGTGCCGATTAGAGAACACCAAAGGAATATTTGTCAACTGCGGATTGGTCCCGAAAATACAAAGGAAATTTAACCTAAGAGAAATAATCAAAAAAATATCAACACGAAACACGCATTCCTTTAAGATAAAGCTATATATCAATGAAAACAATAGAAACACTAATAAGGTAAGCAGAAAATGAGTTTAAAACCTAATAAGTGAATAGGGTATTTAGACAAAAGCCTAATGTCTAAAAATGTCAGAAAAAAAATCGCAAGCAAATACGAGGGTGGTCTAAAAAGTTTCCGACCTCAACGTGAAGATGGCAGCACTCGTAAATAAAAGCTACTGAATTTCGTTGTTCATCTGTTGACAGTTACTCACCAAAGTTTCAGCCATTTTGGACGCGCAGTTTTTATGTAACAGTCGTTTGAGGGAGTTGATGTCAGTTTTTTTGTGAAAATGGACAAAATCGAGTATCGAGCTGTCATTAATTATTTGTTTTTGAAAGGCAATACGCCTTCGCAAATAAAAGATGAGTTGGATTCTGTGTATGGGGACTCTGCTCCATCATTTACCACAGTGAAATTTTGGGCTGCTGAATTTAAACGTGGCCGTAAGAGCTTGGGAGACGATGAACGTTCGGGACGTCCAAAAACTGCAACTACCGACGAAAACATCGCCAAAGTTCACCAAATGGTGCTAGACGACCGCCGAATTAAAGTGAGAGAGATAGCAGAGGTTATGAACATGTCGAAAGAACGTGTTTGTCACATATTAAATCAACATTTAGGCATGAGAAAGCTGTCCGCGCGTTGGGTGCCGCGTTTGCTCACGTTAGACCAAAAACGTGTTCGAATGAATATTTCCAACGCTCTTTTGGCGCAGTTTAGGCGAAATAAATCCGAGTTTTGGCGCCGCTTAATTACTGTAGATGAAACTTGGATATACCATTATACGCCCGAAACAAAAATACAGTCCAAACAGTGGACTGCAAAGGGGGAACCGGATCCAAAAAAAGCAAAAACTGTTTTTTCGGCTGGGAAAGTGATGGCGACTGTTTTTTTGGGATAGTCATGGAGTTATTTTAATCGATTATCTTCAAAAAGGAAAAACCATTACAGGAGCATACTATGTATCATTACTTGACAAGCTGAAGGCAGAACTTGCGAAAAAAACGGCCACATTTGCAGAAAAACAAAATCCACGATTTACGGTTTGAACTGCTTGACCATCCGCCTTACTCACCAGATCTAGCCCCAAGCGACTTTTTTTTGTTCCCTCATCTAAAAATTGCGCTCGGAGGACAAAGATTTTCGTCAAATGAAGAGGCAATCACCTTCGTGAACAATTATTTTGCAAAGAAAAATGCCGAGTACTATTTGGACGGGTTACAGAGATGGGAGCATCGCTGGGAGAAGTGTGTAGAGTTACAAGGAGACTATGTTGAAAAATAAAAAAAAATTTTCAGAAAAAATGTCTTGTATCTTTGTTAGGTCGGAAACTTTTCAGACCACCCTCGTAGTCCTAATCCCGAATCTAATAGTCAATCACTAGCCAACCAAACGATAATAGATAACCTCTTTTAATTAGCTGTAGACATTAAACAAGTGAAATCCCACAAAACAAACAGAAATTAATTCTACAAAAGCAAAAAAAATTTGCTTAAACTACATCTGGCATCTAGAGATAACTATAGATTACAAAAAAATCAATGGTGACAATCTTAGAGTAATTACAGCGAAATAATTCTTAAGATTTTCAGTACAAAGAAAATTCCCATATGCAATATAATTTTAATACAAGCAAAGTTATTATAAATTTCTAAAAGTATATATTTTTGTATGAATTGTTATAGAAACAGTGAAATAGATGAAAGATATTAAACGGCAACCGGTGAAGATAACTAGAGTTAGTAAGGATAACGACCTATGTTAGGTTCATAAAAAAGTGAACGTAACAAATTATACCTGTATCAAACGCATCTTTTATTTCCTTCGAGTCTCTTAAAGAAATTCTCGACTTGTTATCGAATATCATCTTTTGCACTAGACAATGACACACCTACGAGAGAGGCAATGAAGCATTTGTCATCGTCTCCTGTTGAGCATTCTGAAGATTTTCAACCATTGTCTCTCTTGCGGATACTTTCCAAGGCTTGGAAGTAAACTATTGCAGTTTATACCTCGAACGCAGAAAGAACCACTTTAACGCATGCAAAAGTATTTGAAAGTACTCTAGTTAATATACGAATTCAATAACTTTTCGAGATCCACAATTTTTCTCTTAGATCACCAGCATGGTTGGGATAGATTTCTTGAGCATTGTTCGCACACAAATTCACGTGATAACACATTTCTTAATCAAGTCTAACTCGAAAGATTTCTATAAAATCTAGCATTTGAAGTTTTAATTTCATAATATCTGAATTATACAGACATACAGGTATCTGCCTTCATGTTAACATGCATGTTCTGCAAATCTTGTTTAGATACATTTGCATATTTTACTTGTGTTTTTCCATTTTTTACATATTCTAAATCAAGGCGCAGATTTGTTCATATTTCTCAAGCTGTATGGCATATTTTGTTGATTTAACGGTAAATTCTACTACTACAAACTAATGATTTTTAATCGAGATGTTAAATTTGTATGTTTTGAGCTCTGCATTTGTTTTTTTTCTCGAAAGTATAATTCTTACTTAAAATACGGACCCTATTTTCATGTTGTTACAAAGTTGATCACCTATAGTGCACATTTTGCTTCATATCTTGCACCAAATTCCTGCATACAGGGTATCCCATAAATGCCAATAGAGCTTTAGGTAGCAGCCTTACTCGACCTCTTAAGATGCCAAACGTATTTAGATTTGCTACACCAAAAAAAGAAATTTAAACTTGGCAACGCTGCTGCAGGCAAATACAAATTATTCGAATACAGGAACCAAAGTATCGCAAGAAATCAAAGGTTTATCAATTTTATCGTAGTGATAACGGACCATAAAATTGTCAAAGCCTGAAAGAATTGCTGGCAACTAATTTCATCGGATTTATCACTCAAGACTTGCATGTTTGTAATATCTATTTTTTGGTAAGAAATCAATTTTTAATAGCATCTTCAAAAAGAGAAATCTAACAGTTCTGTGCTTTATCAAAGGTATTTGTTGTTTCAACAGATTTATATGTTGAATTGGTAATAGCTTCGTTTGGATTCGATTTGAATGTTAACTTCTGACCACTTGTACAAGTTGAGGAGAAATTTTCTTTTTGTAATAAGCACTTATAGAAGAATATATTTACCTGAAGCTTTATTGGCATTTACGGGACACCCTGTATATATGCTCATACAGGTCTAATGCTTTGCATATAAATCCGAGCTTTAATCATAATATGCCTTAGTGCCTGCCTGGTGTTTTTGTAAAAGTATTTACAATAATTTCCGGTTGCAATATAAGCTTTTAATTGGAACTTTTTCCGCTACACTAGGTGAGTTTGCTCCCAAGATACGATATTCTCTAGATATCTAATTCTCTATCCTTCATTAAACTTAAAAATACAAAAACCGAAAAAACCTACTTTAGATACATGAAAGTTTATGATATCGCATTAAACATAACATTCAGTCAAAGATAGCATTAGACTTTTGGCTATCGTCTGAGATGCTGCAAAAATCTGAATTTGTGGTAATAGTTGCCAACTTTGAATTTTTTTGATATTTGTCCGCAGTATAATATAAATGTCAGATATTTAAAGATCAAGATCTCCTGAGGATAATTCCAAGAATATTATTTCACGCTATATGCTGAATTCATTCTTGCAATTGATTTTGCCTTAGACTTCAAGAATACAAAGCTAAAATCAAAGAATTTCTTGTTTAAATACGATGGAACAATTAGGTAGAAAATCGTTATCTGCAAAGCTAGAGTATTGTCTTGGTAAAATTTTCATGAACGCCTTGAATTCAACAGTATTGTTGAATATGATAATTACCGCCTGTAAAGATCCCTTTCAAGTTAAGAATATTTGAGTAAATCAATCTCAACATGAGACTAATCAGCATGAAATTTCAAACTTCAAATTAAGTCTACTCAATTGTAAATAGAGTCAGATCAGTCTCAATTTGAAATTAAGTGGTCCCAAGTTGAAAACGTACCGACCGACCGAAGTCTTAACACAGGTCACAATTTGTAATCAAACGGAATGAGATCTGGATTCCCAGAAGGCTCATCTTTAGCTATTATAAATCTTGGGATGTTGTTACGCAACCACTCATGTTTTGGATTTGTGTATAGGAGCTAAATCCTGGTGAATATCCATTATTGCCCATTACAGGGGCTTAAGTTTGAGGATTTTACTACCTATTCTAAAACATTCCTTTAATGCGCTTTGGTCCCTGTCTCAATCTTAACTGATATCGGTTGATGATTTCTTTGATCCTTCAAAACTACTTCTTCAACCTTCTGAAATAAACAGCCATATAAGAATTATACATACATTACTTTGCAGGTTCAATTTTCTTTTAACTCTAAAAATCTTTTTGCCGGTAAACAGTCTTTTCATGACAATTGGTTGCGTGCCACCACAATCAGCGCTGACATTTCTTCGTTCTAATTGTCATCGGTTTTGACATTAGAAAGTGGCGTAAATTATAGATAAATCCTCATTTTAAGGTCGTCCTTGATGATGCCTTATAAGCACGTACCGTTCTCTGAACATTATAACTGTTGGCCTAACAAATTTTGTTGAATTTAATGTTGGACAGTTTTGGCGACTCCTGGTGTACTCACAATGAACAGGCTATAACTTAGCACTTAACCATATAATTGTAACGTACTGTTTTTAGAGGTTTGCAAATATCAAAGATTTCACTAGTCTTCTTTTCGAGTTTTTGCAGTGTAACCACAGCAATTCGATTCTCTTTAACATTTCACCGTGTCTTAACGATTAAAAAGACGAAATCGTACTGACTTATTGCAACTACAGTTTATTCGAACATCATCACTTTAGAGTTTAGGGTCTTAAGGAATCTCCAAGTTTATCTACCTCTAGTATTCTGCTTTCTTTTCCCTTAACAAACAATGGTAAAACTCCTAAGCAGTCTCTCATGTATCTATTGCTGAATTTTCGAATTGCAACAACTTCAGACTCACAGTGTTCTCACAGGTTTATTACTATAACGTTGACTGATCAGTGATGACTGAGATCTTCTGACAAAAACGTGTCGCATTTGCTGGATGTTAGTATAGATTCTAACATCAAACAATTTTTCTTAATGCGTCTGCTGAATAGCATTCCATGGTGGCCAAATTATATTAGAGAAACAGTCGCATCTATCGCATCGAAAAGTTTTACGATCAGAGTCAGTAATTGGGCAGAAAAAAATATTTATGCTAAGAAGATCTCTGCTATGATCAATGTCTAATCCACCACGGACGCTCAGAAATCGTAAATCAGAATTCCTTATCTTTAACTTGCAATAAAGGAAAAAATTCTAATACGGTATGGGTTGCAAGGACACAGCTAGATTAATGCGGTAATGGAATAAAAATATAATTAGGAATAAGTCTCTTCAAATACACGAATACAAGTGAGTGGTTTCTTTTTGACTATAGATTCTTAACCCAAAACCAATAGAAGACACCTGATTTTACGGTTAAAAAGCTACGATTACATTTGGGAGGCCTGGGTTTAAATTTCTAAGTTATCACTGTTCTACAAAAAAAACTTTTTTGGGGAAGATTAAATAGATTGATAATTGCATATAGAACTTACAACTAGAATTATTACAAAAAAAATTTCTTGTAAAACAGTAAAACAGTGTATGCGTTCCTATTATCATGTTCAGTGATTTCTTTTAGTGCTGAGATGAATATTCAGGTACAATAATTTAATCATGAATCGACTAGTATCACACCAGGTATCATCTAATAAAGAGCACATTTTTTAGATTATACGGTAAACATCTTAACAAGATGGGGCTCCGGCTCATCAATTACTTTTTGTCTATCAATACTTTTCAAATAGAACGATTGGACGGAGGGAAACTCTAGCATGGCACGAAAGGTCACCTCACTTAATCTCACTAAATTTTTTTTTCTTTCTATGGTGTTATCTCTTATCTAAAAAACAATGTTTACAAAAGCAAACCAGAAAAGGTTGATCTTAAGCACGTTATCATTTTTTCTCAGATTGTGTTAGCTAATATTGCGTATCTGTTTGTTATTTCTGTTATGCATCTCTGTCATTTAAAATAAGAAACAAATTAATTGTATTTTAGTTCAACATTTGTAAATAGAAAGATTTTAGCAGTACCGTTACGTACTACGCAGAAAAGAATGTGCTCTTTTAAATCATGTAATTAAAAATACGAATTGCCGTTCAAAAACGACTATTACGTCACCGATCGATGTCACATGACTTTGAAAAGTCACAAGGAAACAACAAATGTAGCTACCAAAAAACTAAACTTTACATGTATTTGCATGTTTTTGAAGCATTTGTAGATATAAAGTTAAATAGAATTTATTCCGTGGTAGTTTTTTCAGCTTTATTAAATTTACATAGATTTATTGTCTACTATGTTATTTTTATCGAATGAGCATGTTTGCGTAACATTCTTTCTTGTACAAATTGATAAATCTTCAGTAAGAAAACAAAAAAATACACAAAACAATATGTCATATCGCTTTATTCAAAAGTAAGCTTTTGCAATTGGTCAACACACTACCTTAAAGAAGTTTATCTCATGGTGTTAATCAAACATCTGCATTTTATTTTACGCAGCTTTAAATATGTGCATTTTGCCTGTCTTATTCGTCAGTTTAGTTTTAATTTTTAATGCAAGCGCGTGTAAAATGAATAATGTGTGAATATTCCAAGAATGTAGCAAAGCTAGCGTTTCTATTGTTACATAAACTGGTGCATTTTATTGTGTGTTTTGTTAATTAATTTTTCTAAATTAAAAGCTGTGATTAATTTATTGCAAGTTCCTGTTAGAGACTGGACTGTTTTAATTGTAATATAATTAAGCAGTGAATAGTAGTTTTATTAACGGGGAGTTTGAAATCTCCTGGCGAGTGTAAAATGTAAAATATTCTCTTTGAAGGACTCAATTGCAGCACCGAGATTCGGAATCTGTATACGGCTAATCAAGGTAGGACAATATCAATAAATTAATAATCTTAGAGAAATTATTGCTATTGTATGTTAAAATATGCAATTATGATCTGTGAGTGAGCACGTTTAGTGTTTAGGTAATGAATTTTAGTGGTAGAACAACTGTGAGTTTGCATAATAGTTATAATAGTAAATTCATTACTATTATTATTATTACAGTTACATGAATAATCAGGTGATTAAGCTTCATTCAAATATACAATCGAAAAATAAATTATAAACTGTAAATTCTCTTAGAAAATATTTACTATTTTAATATACAGAGTGCTCACTGCTGTACGATTTACGTATAGATTAAATTTTCTGCCTGTTGAATTCAAGTTGAACTTCTGCTTATTTGACATTTATAATATGATATCCAAATAATCATTTTTATTTGAAGGTATCACTTTATTAAAACTCATTGTTTTGTTTACATTTACTAAGTAGTAAACTTGTTCGTGTTTGAAATAATTGATTTCCATAATTATTTAGTTAGAACAGCAAAGGCTGTGTGGTAATCTCTCGTTCTGGTTCAATGCGCATTAAACAACGGTTTTGTTAATAACAAATAAGTAAACAACTATCTGATATTTAAACAAAGCGTTATGTAGGTGGTTGTACACAACAATAATAAACCAATATTTAGTAATTAACTAATTATAAATGCAAATGTGTGCGATTATTGCGAATCAAGAATAGTTATTTTCGATATTAGAGCGCTGTTACGCCACATTTTAGGTGTGAGTACGGAATTTGAAGCACGGGCCGCAAGCTGAGTTGCGTCGAACAAAATTTCTCACAAAACAATTGTAAAGGAATATTATTTATTTTAATTGTTTTTCACTGAGATTGTAAACGTCAAGTTTACATTCACCTTGTTACAAGATAAGGTATCTATTTCGATTGTAACACTTTTTGCTCCAGTTTGATAACTTGGAATTGGTTTTGTATAAATAAGTTATATTTGACAGCATGATCCATTGCTAAGTCTTTGTCGAATTTTTCAGCTTTCACATCAACCTGAATGAAAAACATATTTTTACAGTAAATGCATAGTTATGTAAAAACTAAGAAAAATAATAAAATAGCAAAAACCATACACATTCATCAGCTATCCTTTTTAAGAAGACGATGAATGGTTTTATTTAGTACAATGATAAACGCGATCGTGACTTCATTCGATTATAAACATTATTATACAGGGTGTCTGCAACTACTAACCACAGACTTTAGGGATTAAATGATAACGATTCATCGATAAAAAGTTTAAGTGAAAAGTTTTCGTTTATGAATTATAAGTGTTTAAAGTTGAAAAAATCTTTTCTTTATTTTTTAACAACACAACAACGACTAAACGGATTTTTTTAGTAAAATTTAAGATGATATCTATCCTACCTTATTGATGTAATTAATAAGTTACAACACAGAGTTTTACACGTACACTTTTCTTTGTAAATCTAAAAATTTTCCTATAGGTAAGATTTTCTAATTTGAGCACTATTCTTCAGAATTACTTTTTCTTTCAAAAGAATTTACCTCTTGCAACTTTTTCAGAAATCCAATTGAAGGGGCCAATGCAAGAAGTGGACATGTCGACAATTTACAATTTTACAGGAAACGAAAAAAATGTTTGCAGCTTAAATACTGTAGTTTAACAAGTTTTTGATTTATAGTAGCTATTTATGATTAGTATGTGGATATTTCAGTGTGTATGGTTAGTCGTTATATATTTTTTTACGGCTGCAAAAAAATAAAATCTGTTGGAGATGTCCAGTTCTTGCACAGTAAATTAAGATTTGATTTTTGAAATATATTTATTTCTTGAAAACCTAAACTTTTATATGTAAGAACAGTGATTCAATCTATATTATTATTAAATATCAATTTAGTAGTGGTTTTCTTCATATTCTGAGCACGACAAATGATTTTCTGTATTAGCAAATTCTCTATGATAATTTTTTATATCTTCATAAAACCATTGATCAGCTACTGGCACATAGTAAGATGCTAACGTCATTACATGCTCAAACTTTTTTTGTTTCAATTTCCTTCTTTCATTATACAAAAGAGTGGTATCATTCGGCATGGTGACAGATATGTTTTTATTTTTTATATCAAATTCTTCATACACCTGTAGTGATACTGACACACTACATAAAATGTTTGGCATTTTGGTAATGTTATAACGAAAGATTCTGTATTTGGATATTGTAAACTTTGCATGTTTTCGTCTTGGAGGTTTTTTGAACATTGGTAAAAAGTGGTCTTTAAAATTCAGAAACATTTTTTGTTGAACCGGAATAACCACAAATTTTTTTCCAGATTCTGTAATAATTTTGGCGTATTCATTTGGCAGGTATATTTTGTCGTATCTTCGTTTTCTTTGTTCAATAGCTCCGAAGCTGCGATCACAGGGTAGATAACTGTGCCCCGGTTCAGGAAAACGTTGGTAGATAAATTTAAATTTATCAGTTTCAATAAGACTGTAACGATACTGCGTCATGACATAATTTTTGTTTTGTGACGCACAGTTGTCCGAAAACATGTAGATGTCAGTAACCTCAGGTCTAAGGATATTGTTGAAGAAATAATTAAGTAGGCTGATAACTTCCTTTTGTCCTTTTCCAGCAAGCGTTTCATCATACAAAAAGAAGTAGCTTTTACCCGTGCTTGCGACATTAATGCAGAAGTTGTACATCCACATTTGAATTTTGTAAAATACGTTTCCACCTGGTGCAACTGGTAACGGAAGATTTTGCTGGAAATCAAATGTAATAACTTTAACATGATCATTATTTTTACACAGTTTTGTCTTTGCCTTGAGATCTTTATAAAATGTTTCTGCTTTGGCAACATGTAACTCTTTTTCTGTCCTGAGCTGTCTCTTCTCTTCTTCTGTTTCAGCACTTAAAAGTTTGTTCATTAGTTTGTCACATTTCTGACATGAATTTGACTTAGGCTTTCCAAATGAAATATTAAAATTTTCTGTAAAATATTTTCGAAAGAATCCGTATTTTATTACAGGTTTAAAGTTTTCATTGTCCCTATTCTCCTGTAATATTCTACATTGATCGGGATCATACTTTTCTAAGTACAAAGCATGGATTTTAGAGACATTTAGCAATGGTGATAGATAATACTTTTGTAAATTATCAGTTCTACTGTAGTGTGATTTATATTTAGGAAAGCTCATTATATGAGCATTTAACTGAGCTAATATGTTAGGAGTAACTTGATTTGGCCTATTGTTATGTTTTCCACGCCGGTCTATTGGAGGAGTCACATTGAGTTTCATGTGGTCGATTATTCTGTTGATCCTACCTTTTTTTATTCCGTGTATAGCAAGCAGTGCATTTTTACATACAGGAACTTTAGTAGCATTTTCTTTAACCTAAAACAGATAAAATGTGAGTACCATACCACTCCCCCTTTGACATTCACAAATGTGTGCGCTATAACCAGAATAAATTTAAGTAGGTATCAAAATATCCACTTACAGAAAATGTACAATAAACACTTTTTGGTTTATTATTTTCATCGCTGCGTTTTCTGTGCTGTGCAACTTGTTTTATGGCAATGTTTCCAGATAAATATGCATCCTGCAAGTCCTTGCTTTGTAGTTTATAAAATGCTTTAAATATTGCCACTCTGGTATCAGCTGTAACTCTGTCAAAACATTTCATTTTGCAGTTACATGCATTTCCTAGTTGTTTTTCTGGTACTACTTGTTTCAAAGTATTAACATATTCTTTGCCAGCAGTCTTGCGTTCCTTTCTCACATTTCTTTGCCACTGCTTTTCTTTCCTCAACCGTTTCTTGCCTTTATCTTCCCTTAAAGTGAGGTTAGGTTCCTCAGTTTCACTACCTTCTGATGGTATATATTCAGGGTCTGTTTGAGAATCACTGCCAGCATAAGGATCCTCCTCTGATTCTGATGAAGAACTCATTGTGCACTATTTAATACCACAATAAATAGGTTAACAATAACACTACACTTCACATAAACACACTGTTGTAGTCACGTACACAGTACACAACTACCCACCATACTTTGCAAAAACTGGACATGACCAGTTCATGTCCACTTCTTGCACAGTACTTAGTAGGTAGACAACCAACATCGCACTCGTATATGATCTATGTTAGCGGCAGAAGTCTAGTTCTTGCTCAGAACGATGCAGTAACGATTCAAGAACATGTCCGAACAAATAACTCATTTCCGATAAAAAATGGACATGTCCACTTCTTGCATTGGCCCCTTCAATTGTTTTGAGAAAATTAAACTTCCTTGAACGTCACTGGTCAAGTAAATCGGCATTGCCCATGAAAATAATAAACATTTTGCTCTTTATCTAACCTGATGACATATTTGCCTCATTTCCATGATAACGTAATTTTTTTTATCCAAGATGAGATTAGTAAGGAAAATTTAATAATTTTGTCTCAACTAGGATGCAGTTGTGTGAAAAACCTTAGAAAGCATACACGTGATCTGATCCTTAGAAATTTTGATTTCTTGATACTGTGACTTTTTGTGTTATTTAGATCACTTTCGTATCTTATTGACGGACGCACGGTGATTAATTTCGCTCATTTAGGAAGACAAAATTATTAATCACTGAATTATTGTATGAAATGTAACAGAAGCACACTCTAGTAAAACAAAATGCAAAATTTACCTTTTATGACTTTCATTACGCAAACTTTTAAAAGATATTTAACCTTAGAATTCACCAAAAATAAAAAATTATATTTTATTAAGTATAGTACACAAAAAACATACATAAATAAATGAATGGATATTCTTTATCATTTTATAAGTCTTCTTTCTCCTGGTCATCGTCAGAGTCTTCTACAGAGTGCACTGCTTTGTCAGGGATCTGAAGGAGAGATCTGACCTCTTTTGACAAACTTCCACATTTTCTTTTTGGTAGCGTTCGAATGCTGGTAATTAAAGGATCTGAAGATATGACGAGCAAAGGTAAAAGATGTTATGTACACTTTGACATCTTTCGGGTGTGATGTTCACGAAACTTCCGAAACTCTTTATGGCGAGCCAGGAAAGCATTTTCTGACAACGGTCCAATTA
Source organism: Ignelater luminosus (assembly GCA_011009095.1). Taxonomy (NCBI): domain Eukaryota; kingdom Metazoa; phylum Arthropoda; class Insecta; order Coleoptera; family Elateridae; genus Ignelater; species Ignelater luminosus. The sequence continues at coordinate 340,585 of VTPC01090903.1, forward strand.
GACACATAACATACAATGGCCCAACACATCTGGTCCGTGTATTTAATATTTTGTGGAGGCTTACTGGCATAGGATACCAGGGATATAGCTTTATATAGAGTTTTGCAGTTTTTATCGTGTACTTTTTAAACTTTGTCGTATTTATAGCATATCCACTTGATATTGTGTCTAATATTGTGAAGAAACTTACACTAAAAGTTTTATCTATGCCCATAATTTTTAATACCTTTTCTACATCTTCAAGAAAACGTCTTTCCGTGTTTCCATCGTTCGTGTTTCCCTTTCCTTGTACCACCACGTCTATAAGGAGTTCCATTTCTGATTCATTCAACCAATCAAAATGGAAGAAATTATTGGTAAAACTAAGTGAAGATTTATTATAGATTTTAAAGTAAAAACTTCAACCTACAAAACAGAATAAAATTTGTCGTGAAACTTTTTGAAACTTTTTTTGTTTAACTACCGCAAGCCCTTTTATGTACTATCCGGTAAATTTTAAGTGTAATGCTATTTTATAAAGTTATTTCCTTACTAGAAATGGTTCTTATTACACTTAAAACAACAAACTAATACTACAAATATGCAAAACTTTAATAACATAAACAAAAGACTGCTCTTCGACTCAACACTGCAAAAGCATAAGTGCGTCAATACAATACTTATACTTTTAACGTTGGTCGCAACAAATTGGACCAGTCCAGACCTGTTAAATCTACTGTATATTAACAACTGACTCTTTAACTTGCTATGTACCGTATACTATTATTTTCTCGAAATGAGAAATTCCATTTTCTACATTATGTCTAATTATTCAAAATTGATCACCGTGCGACGGGGCAAACACGTTGAGCTCTGCCCGAGGACTTGTATTAGTTGTATCTAGTTTTCTGAGTCTTTACTCTGAATTATTTTACAAAAGACAGTATAATCTTAATTTCCTTGGTAACTTGGTACGTGAAGATTATGTGATTTGCTGGTAATTTGGACCTACTCATCTCCTCTTACAGTTAACCAGCACACGATTTATTTCTGTTTAGGATTAAATTGAGCAGGCCGAAAAATCTCAATTTGACCGTAATAAAGTACAAGATAAATTACAAACTCCTTAGATTGTAAAATGCCATTTTTTAATTATTAAAAATAAAGTACCTTGAATGTCATCTTATTTGGGTTTTAGTTATTTTAGTAATAAACAGTAACAGAATGCAATAAATCTACCGTCATTATAGAAGGTTAGAAAGCATCGTCTACTAGGTAAAATATCAGTTAATAAAAAACTCTTGATCTGGTTCCTTCAATAAGAAATAATGTAAAATCTAATTTGGTAGTAAAAACTGATTAACGTACAGTACCTTAGGTATTGTTATCGTATAAACAGAAAGAGATATTTGATATACAGTTAAGGACAGCAATATCTACATTTTACGTTAGGGAATATCAAGTACAAGGAAAACCTTATGCTGCTTTACCATCTAAATCAACAGAAAGGAAGAACTTTTTATATTATAAAAATAATTAAAGCTTTATTCATTTAAACATTAATGTGTCTAGGAAACTTGCCAGTTATCTTTTTATTGGTTACAAGACATTAGTCAAACGACAACGTCGTGCACACTGGTTGACATAAGAACAGTACCAGTATCATTGCAGGATAGTAAATCAAAACTTATTTAGCATTGGTGCAGTAATACTTGCCACAGAATCATTGTCGCAAAAGGACAATCACTACGTAAAGTTTCAATTATTGACAATGAAGACTTGGTCAAAAAAACATGTCAAAAAGTTAATTAATCACGAATTTTTTAAAACACCATTACAGGATTTTCCTGTAAGAACTTTGTATCCGAGAAATCAGTGTTTTCAGAGAAGAGTACATTTTGCTCAAATGGCCTACATACAACATTATTCCTTTCAAATTACTAATTCTGGAAAACTGTTGATTACAATGTAATTTCAAGGAAGTTTTCAATTATTGAAATACAACAGCAAAATGAATGAGTGTAAGATTCAAGTATCAAGCCCGACCCGATTATTCCGTAGTTCGACAACCATTTCATTTTATGGGACTTAGGTTTGGAGAACGAGCTTGTCAAAGTGTGAAAAACGATGTTTTTTGATCATTGCTATTTGTTATACCTCAGAGACTATTAAACCAATTTTGATAGTTCAATGACTTAGGACCTACAATTCGATGCCCGGTAAGGGCGGAATACAGTCCGGAAAAACTATCTGGAATTTAGTGCTCAGAATCGAGAACTGTAAATAGGAAGATTTTGTTTGTGCATTATTCTTACACGGACAAAGTTAGATTAGGTTTTATAGACGTGTGTCTAGAGTCGGTAAAGTACGGGTTTTTGAAAAATGTCAGAAGGTCGTACAACAGACGTCAATATTGTTATACATCGAGGATAGTTAAGGGATTGTACACATAAATTGTATTACTGTATGATACATAAAAACTTGTACAAAATAAATTGAATTTTCCAAGTTTATTTTATTGTGTACATATAGAACAATTTGGCGACAAGTAAATGGTGAAACTGAATCTTTCCAATGTCGAATGGTCCAACGGATTCTGGCTCAATTATAGCAACGGAGACACGTTTAATAGGAAAGTTAAGTAATTTTAATCGAAAGAGCAATGATTTTATTGTTGTCGCAATAAGAACAAATAATTATTTTGAGGTTAATCAAATAATAAACGAAAACTTTAAGTGTGCTTGATTTCTTAATGCTTTATTTGAGGAAGCTTATTCATTACTTAGAAATCCGTATTCCAGATACTCCCGAAAGGAAGTCATATGATAATTGTGTAGAAATACCATGTGTACCAAAATGATTGAGGACAGTCTGGGCAGCCAGAGTATAAAGTTTGACAGGAAATTATGTGTGATAAGGTATGACAGCAGATCCAATTCAAGATCGCTTATTTGAGGAAGATTCAATGAAAGCAGAATGGAGTAAGCATTTAGAAATTGCAAATAATAAAGGGTCAACGTTGCATCATCGTCAAGAGTTATATGGTGCAAATGCCATTTGACAATGACAAACTATTTAGTATGTACATAAAACTATTTTTCGAAAACTACAAAGATGTACATATTTAGTGAGAAATTAAGCACTTTCACTAAAGATAAAATAAATTCAGAATTAAAGAGTGATAGCAAGCCAAAACTTCTTAAGCCACGTCCTATTCCATTTTATTGAAAAAAGAGGGTGAAAGAGGAAATTGATAAGCTAGTAGATTCAGGGGTTTTAGTTTGTTTAATCTTCTTCTTCTTTCTCATTTTCTAGTTATGCCTTACGGCGTTGTAGGTGTTAAGGTTCCTCGCCATTCTTTTAATATCATCAATGTTACTTCCTCTTTTCCTAGCCGTCTCTTTGATGTTATCTTCCCACCAGACTCTTGCGTTACTTCCTTCTGTTTTTATTCCGCATATTAGTCTGGGGTATCTTTCGGGGTCCATACATTGTATGTGGCCATACCATTTGAGTTGTTTTTGCTCGACCTACTGGACTACTGGCCTCTGGCCTAGCTTGTCTCTGATGCTGGTGTTCTTGATTCTGTCCCTTTTTGTCTTACTAAGTACTTTCCGTAAGTATTTCATTTCTGACGCTGTCAGGTTTGATCTGTGTTTATCTAGTAATATCCACGATTCGGCCTCATAGAAAAGGTTGGGCAGGTAGATTGTCTTGTAGAGATGCATTTTGAGTTTTATACCTAGTTCTTTTTTGCCTATTACTGTATTGTTTATCTGACAACAGAATCTATTTGCTTTACTTATTCTATTTTTGATTTCATTTTCTATTCAACTCAGTTAATGTTTGGTATTAATTCAGTACCATCATTATTTCAACAAATGATGAAACTATTAAATTAAATAAATGCAAGTTCTTGCAGCCTCTTGGTACATATCTGGACTACGTTATTGATAAAGAAGGCTTTTGCATGGCTCAAGAAATAATGGAGGTAGTTCAGAAAGCACCAATTCCCAATAATATAAGTGAATTGAAATCTTTTTTTGGTTTAATTAATTATTATGGTAAATTCTTACTAAATATTACATCCAGTTTACATCGTTTGTATTTTTTTACATAACGATGTTAAATGGAAGTGTTAAGAATGCGACAAAGCTTACACTAAAGCTAAAAAGATGTTATCCGATAAAGATACTAGATCATTATGATGCTAACAAACCGCTCAATCTGACTATTTAGATACTTGTGCTACTGGGATGCCTGCAATTAAATCATATTTATCTTGATGGTAATGAAAAATCCATTGCATTTGCGTCTGAAGTTCTCAATTCTGCACAAAGGAATTACACTCAAATTGAACGCGAAGCCTTGGCTATAAGTTTTGGATTTAAAAAAATTTTTTCAATGCTTATTTGGTCGTAAATTTACACTAACAACTAATAACAAATCTCTTTTGTCAATTTTTGGAGGAAAGAAGGGCATACCTCAACTCGCTGCTAGTCGTTTGCAACGCTGGGCCCATATTTTATCTAGTAGTTGTATTTATGAAATTAATTAGAGTGCCAACGAACAAGAACAGCTAAGTAGTTATCTAAATTATCAGTTTCTAATCTCGATGCGAAACAGTCACATGGTTGTAGTTTGAAATTTGTGCAAGATAATAATTTTGATTTAGATTTTCAAAAAGTTAAATTAGTAACGAAAAGAGATCGGATTTTGTCAAAAGTGGTAAAGTTTATTTTAACGCGTTGGCCAGAAATAAAGTATTCTGAGGAGTTGCAACCATATGCTCTAAGAAACAAATGAGCTTATTTTAAAGCAAGGTTGTATGCTATGGAAATATAAAGTAGTTGTTCCAGAAAAATATCAAAAAGTTGTGTTAGAGGAATTACACTCTTTTTACATAGGGATGATGAAAATGAAGAGCTTAGCTGGTTCTATTTGATCATAGAAAATGCGCATTCAAAATGGATTGAATGTTTTATTATAAATAACATTACAGCAACGTCAAACATTGAGAAGTTTGGAGATTGGTTTGCCCGATTTGGGTTGCCGGTTGAAGTAACGAGTGATCGCTGAACACAATTTACTTCAGAATAATTTCAAAAATACTTCAAAGCAAACAGTATTTTAATTGATGCGCCATATCACCCCTCATCTAACAACCAAGCTGAGAGTGGGATATAAATCATTTTTTTATTTTAAGAGCCCGGAGAAGTCAAGGTTTGGAAGAACTAAATTTAGTAATAAATAGATTTTTACATTATCTTCGGAATACTATAGCACAACAGGGGAAAGCCCAGCTAAATTATTATTTAACAAACAGTTGCGGTGTAAGTTAGATCATTTGATACTCAACATTGAAGTTACAGTTTTAGGAAATCAGAATAAACAATTACAAAATTATAAAGGTAAATGTTCTGGAAAAGTTTTTTGAAAATCCTGTCTATTGGTTAGAGATTACCGTTTTAGGTACTCATTATGGGCAAAAGCTAACATTGTAAAATTTTTTGATGATCTAACGTATTTGGTTAAAACCCTGGACAACATTCAATGGAAGAGGTATATTGATCAAACTCGTACCTACATTAAAGAAGCAATACCGTCGCTTGCTTGGAAGAAATGTTTAGACATATTATCTGATGATATCGACTCTTCCCGTCGAGATTGTTACGATCTATAAGTTCATCATAAGAGATAATTAGGGAGGGGAGACTGTTATGTATCAATGTAGTTAAGGAAATGTACACATGAATTGTTTTGTTGTATGATCCATAAACAATTATATAAAAATATACTCGTAATTCCTTTTCGTTGGTAGACAAGGTTGATTCAAATATAGACAAATAAACTAAAGGAACTTTAAAAAAAGCTAGATGGATAGAGTTCTTCCTTTTGCTGAAGCGACCTAGTAAGTAACCACGACTAAAAAAATTTGGCCAATTTTGTGTCAAATTGGAAAATGTAGAAAAATTTTAAAAATTGTCTAAATGACTAGATATTTAAGGCATTTATAAAGTAGACTTATTTGAAGAGTATTATGAAAGTTTAATCTGATTCGCTTTTGTTTTCTCCCTCTTCTCCTTTCTTAAAAACTGAAGATATGGCGCTTTCTACTGTAGGTACTTTATACAGTCTACAGCATGAAGTGTAATACAGGTGCAAGTCAGATTATTTTTAATTGGACGACATGAAAACCAACATACCTAAATCACCAAAGTGATTGTTTGTTTTACTTTACAATGGAATAAGTGTGGGTGAAAGACAGATTTGAATGGAGGCAGCTAGACATCAGAAAGGGTATTATTTTCAGAGAACAAAACAATTTTCAGTATATACGGAGTATTTAAGAATAAGTTCAAAATTTACCTTACAGGGCATGTCATTGTTAGATTCAGGAGAAAGTCTATTTACTATCTCTTAGCGTAGCTTTTTAAATGGACTTTTGTCTACAAATTCTTTCATATCTGATCAGACTGTTCACAAATATATACAAGACAACTTTTCGAATTAACCTCTGTGTTAACTGGACACATCCTAAGATGGAGATTTCTAATCCTTCGAAAGCTACTCCAACGAACCCAGCACACAAAATGCTATAGCGTAACAAACGTTGCTCTTAGACTGTCTCATTGGTATCTTTTAATTATTATTAAATAATATAAACTGATTTTTATCTAATATTGTAAAGTGATTTCTGATAACGTCAATGAATAATAAGTTTTTTTTTTTGGAAAATCCAAGAAATTTATCAAAAAATTAGAAATAATTTGCTCTTTGACGAAAGATCTTTTGCGTACTGTACTATTTACAACATTGTAGGTTTAAATGATATCCGAATTAAGATTATCAGATCACTGTCGAAGTAATCAACGACTAAAATCTCTAGAGTTGTGAGGTAAACACCATTTAGTAGTCACTGTCGCGCATTTCGATAAAAAAGGAATATTGTCAGTAAAAAAACACAATGCAGTAATTGGCATGTTTGTTATTATAATTCTGTACTAAATATTACAGCTTTTAATTCAGAACATTGCCATTTGGCTTTTTTTTTGAATTTGCAAAAAATGTAAATAAATTTCCTCTGTTTACTTGAATCTCCGAGCTTTCGGAAAACATTGTTTACTTTTAAACGTAAAATTTAATGAAATTGTAACACATTAAACTCAATTAACCATTTCGTGTTATCTGATATTCATGCTAAAAGCCCAAACTACGTACGTGCATGCGGTGTTACATGTTTAGATGGTGATTTTTACTATTTGATATTAAAAATATGGTTGTATTTAATATCAAAGAAGGCATCCCTTTGAAGTGGTAATATTAACATTTCAAAGCGGACTTGCTGAATTTTAATATTAGCTAACTACATTTTATTAAAGTTACTGTTCTTCTTTGATTTGCTAATATCTGTTTTTGTGAAAGTAAAGTAGGTCATTTTTTTAAATCGAATTATTTCAAATAAATTTGCTAGATTTTATATAGATAAAACTCTTTTGATAAAAAGTCACTAGTATATTCCCGGAATTCCTACTATTTTAACCTATCAAAGTAGTATTATATGTGAAATTGAAAATATGTCAAGAAGCTCTTCTTTCACTTCACATCACCACTTTTACCCTTCAAATATCTATAAGCGTATTCACCCATTTCTAGATGAAACGATACTTCAAAACGTATGTTTTTTCTTCTCTCAAGCTTTTGATTTGCTTTCATTTTTCTGAATTACATACAAATTTATGTTATATTTGCTTGAGTCGTTTATATAAAATAATGTTTACTGAGAAATTATGAAAAAAATTAGAGAACATTTTTGTTAAAGCCCATTACTTAGGCAAGCAAAACGTATGTCTTTAGCAATTTATTTTTAATAAACTACTTTAAAGTTTGTAAATTACAATTTAAAAATGTAAAGTATTACCTAACTGAATGTGTTGTACTATACTTAAATGTACAATTTTAGATGCCTTTGATGTTAGTATCCAAGGCCGACATCTTTCAATTATTTTTAACGTGAATGAGCAAAAGAACTTTTTTTAATGTATAACAGTATTTTCATGTGTTTATTAGAATGTTTCAAATCTATTTTTCTTTTATATCATGAAGGTCACGTCTACAACATTATACGAGTTGTAAGTCCTGTAATAGAATAGTATTATTTGAAGAGTAGAATTAAATAAGGGGGTAAGTGCCAAAAAGTAAAATTTTCAGTAGTAGCAATAAACTGTTTTATTTTGTTAAACGTGTTAACCTGCATGAATACATATGCAAAAATGAATCTTGCAAGCATAAGAAACTTATATTATGCTGGAAAAGCAAATGTACCAATTTTTAATGTTTTTATAAAAAAAAAGAAAAAGAAAAACTGCGAAATGGGGTAAGTGTCATTTGTATTTTCTGCGGTGCTTAGTGCCACTTACTAATATGTCATTTCTTGGTGAAATTGTTTGTGCTCTGGCAATTTCAAAAAAGGTGTCATAGCTCTTAAATTTTTCTTCTTTTCTTCACTTAGGTTAGGTTTGTGTTTTTGCAAACGCAACTGGATAGTTTTAAGATCGGTTTTATTAACATTTTTTATTAACATTTTTTTTAACATTTCTCTTGGTCCATGTCTCTATTTCAGTAATATTGGTTTTTGTGTATACGTAGCCAGGTTGATCTTGGGTCACTTTTATCATGGAAAGTTTGAATATGCAAAACTTAGAAGTAGATATTAAAGAATCTGCTGCTTCTTGCAAGTTAAAAAAGTTGTCGTGATTCATTGTAATCTGTATTTCTTTATTATGTCTTTTATGTCCTTAGGCACAAAACGTTTCTTCACTCTCTTTCTTTCCTCAATCTAAGCAAAACGTCTGTCGTTTGGGAGGAAGCTATGACCACTGACAAGAAATCTCACAGTAATTTCTGTGAATAATCCAACAGATGTTAGAAACATCATAAGAAAAATTGCGGCTCAATTTTGATCGGTTATAGCACCAATAACAAGTTTAGGCTTCTCTGTGATACCAGAATTCAAAACTTGTCCTCTGGACCCTTCATTATTGTCCGAAATATGCACACTGAAGTTATATACTGATAGCTGTCTCGTGTAAGACATATCGGAATGTGTTAAGGTAGGCATTAATAACACTTGATCCATGATTATAGTAAAAGTATTATTGCCAGGAAGTTACGATGCAGCAAAGTCTTCTGTCACATTAGTCTGAGCAGCTTTTGCTTTGCGATGATGCAATTCTAAGGATGCCCTTGCTTTTTCTTCTCATGCGTACCTATCACAAGTTACAAGTATCTGTTCTTGGTCTTCGAAAACTTAAATTTGGAAATTTCTTTTTAAAAACCTGAGGGAAGTACTTGTATAGCACTGTATTATCGGAAGACTTGTTCAGATGTGCACACTGTATGAACGCACAAATGAATTTTTGGTACTTGGCCCCTTTTAGGAGACATAAAGCATGGCACTTAGAACCGTTTTATGTAAAAATATCAATTTTAGACTTTTTGGCACTTACCCCCTTATTCAATTCTATTCTTCATTTATTAACATACATAATTTCAAAGTAAATAACATTATTAATACCACAATCAAAGAAATTTCCAAAAAATATCCTTTTTCTAGGTTTTTTGATGCTTAGGTTAGATTACAGAAAGAAAATACCTTTCGAAAATAATTTCTGTACACATTACGGAAATAATTACTAATTTTAGTATTACACCTACAGGATAACGCAACATTCAAACAATTTAAAATGTTATGCTCAACTTCAAGGTTTCTGGACTTTGTATAATTGAAACTGATACTGATCTGATCAGAATAAACTCCTAGTTAAAATAAAGATTTAACCGTCTAGAGCCTGAAAATGTCTGACATCGCGGTAATCCCATATCAAGTGATTCACTTTGAAAAAACAACTCACCTCATATATTTTTATGCCCTTTTTTGGCTTATCTTCTACCTCCCGTATATTAATAGTAATAATTATTATTCTACTGTTTATTATACATAATCATATGAAATAATGTTATACGGATTACTTTCAGTACTATTTGTGGCGGTAAATAAATTTCACATGCAAATAACTCCTAACTCCAAACTAACTGTAAATATTCTCAAGTGTAAATAATTTCCAGTTTAAACCAACTATGTGGACTGTAAATAACTTTCATTTGTAAATAATTTAACCTCACCTTTAGTCATGGCTAAAACCCAAAAAAATAATTCAACGTCAGTGCGAGCCTCGATATTTGAAATGCAGCCCTGTATTAAACTTGATATAAAGACTTGCGATAGATATAGAAAACAACAAATTGAGGCACCTGCTGACTCTAAAGAAGAGTTTTCTGGTGAATGGATATTGATCTATGCTACTGATATAATTATAAATAATACTTGAACAGGTAAAAAAAAACTTGAATACGAATACGATGACTAGGGCTGAAGACGAAAAATCTCAATCAATGTATTCAACGTTAACATCTTTCTATACTTAGATTGCATTCAAACATAAAATATTACACCAACAATGAACTAGAATAAATATAAATTAATAATTAAGTAACTCGTGATCTGTTTAATAATAAAACTTCTTCTCCTTCTTTTTTTTTCTTATATGTTACCATATAAGTAGGCTCAAGTCTGTTTTATCCTATCTAGCCTGTTTCGACGTAAAGGTCCGACATTCTCTCTGCCTTTTCGATGATCTTCCCTGGGACCTTGTGCCCGCGGGATTGCTGAGTTTTGCTCTTTTGACGATGGAGTTTTCTTCTCTCCTGTTCACATGTCTATTCCATTCTTCTCTTTTTCGCCTCTCACTTTGTTACGTCCTGTATATTACTCAACGGATTCCTCGTTTCTTATTTGGTCGAATAGTGTTTTGCTGTGCATGTCCCGTATTACTTTGATTTCTATTGCACTCATCATTTGGATGGTCCTCGTTGTATCTGCTCCCGTCTCTGCAGAGTAAGTTAAAATTGGATGCACTGCAGTTTTATAGATTCGTGTTTTGTCGTCAGTCGTGAGACATTTATTTTTCCAGACAAGGTCTTTTAGCCGTCCTGCTTTCATCATTTGTTTATTTACTTCTTCTCGTAGGTCTCCAGTACTGGTTATTTCTGATCTTAGATATATAATCTTGCTGACTTGCTTTACTATCTCTCTATTCACCTCCAGCTTACATCTTATAAGCTTCTTCTCTGTCATCATGCATTTAGTTTTTTTTGTATTTATTGTTATATTGAACTTGTTTGTTTGTTTGTGAAAATTATACAAAAGTCGCTGAAGATTATCTTCATTGTCAGATATTACGACGGCATCATCGACATAACATACTATGTGGAAATAGTTATATTGCTCATTTTGTATTCTGCCGTTTTGTCAAATACGTCAATGATTCTGGCCATAATGAGTGAGTCACCCTATCTTATCTTCGAATTTTCTGCTTAGCAGCAGTTCTACTTCGGATTGATTTCTTTTAGTATATGTGACTCTGCTATATATAAATAGGTACTCGTCAATTCTTGTTTTTCCTTTTACTTCTTTCTTGATTTTGCTTGATTTCTATTCTATGTTTTCTGAGTTTTTCTACTACTTCTTAATCTATCGATGACCAAGACAGGATATTCCACGTTGCAACTCTGAGTATGTTCTTCTTCCAAATCTCAGTTCTTTTTATGGCATGTGTCGTTTTCTTTGTCATCCGTTCTTGTTCCGAGTCATGTGAGCAATAATTTCTTTTTTTACGACAGGTTTGTCGTGTTCACCCTCCTCCTTTAGCTGGGCTTGAAACCGGCAGCGGTGCTTACTGGCCTACTCGATCCACCCAGCTGGCACCACAGGAAAAGTTAATAAAACAAATACTTAATTCTATATAGTTAACTATGATGCCGAATGATAACCGAACTTTATTTGACAACAGTAATGTTATGTTAAATTACCGACTGGACAAATGAGGGTATTATTTATGGTTCGATCATAAAGTTCATAAAGTCAGTCTTGGTTCTTTAGGAATAGCGGAAGGAGCAGGTATTCTTTAAGTTAGGTCGTCTTTGTAAAGACTTTGTAGAGTCCAGAATGTTTTCTGTGAAATTGTCTTAGACAATAAAGAACAAATGAGACTCTTGCCAAAGATTGAATTTTTAAATTTGATTTATTGTGGTTCAGGATCTATATGTAATATCGTCTTCCGTCGCAAAGCTGAATCCTTTCTTAACGAGAAGCTTCTCTGCTATAGGTTATTTACTAATTTCATTTAATTAAGTGCTATTTGAAAAAAGATTGACTGCAACGCTTTACCCCATCAAACGAGTTATCTTTGTAAATATATTTCTACAAACTCTTTGAGTTTTTCTAAGGATTACTTTTCTTAGAATTCATAAATTATTTTTGGTGAAAATACATGTGATTAATAAATGTCTAAGAAATTAGCCACACCATCTAAAGCACCCAGTATCTGGAGTGAGATCAAAATACTGATATTAATTATTTTGCATCTTGATGTTAAATCTCCTTTTATAATTAGAATTTCCATATATCAAGAAGATGAAAATAGTATTACACTAATCATGCAGTGTGATCCGAATTTAAATTGGGAAATTTCGTTAGTGGATATTTTCCTTCAAAATAATAAATCTTTTGAATAAACACCTTACGAAAACTAAACCGTGTAACGGGAAGATGCCCAAAAGTATGCACAAGTCCCGTCCAGACCAATGGTAGATGTTAAATCCCGTAGCTCATGCCGCAGATGGGGTGGATTCTCAAATGAACTTACCTAATCTCACACAAAGAGAAGCTCACCTATTTCCAAAACTCTTACTAACTGATAGATGTTCACAAAAGACGGCGCCAGCAGTCGTAGATCGAAGGGTTTTGATGGTCGGTCACGCGACTACTCGTGAATCCGACACCCTGTATGTAGGCTTTTTGCGAAACCTCACCCTGTGTGTAACTTACCTCGTGGAAGCTTTATTAAAACTCGCTTTAACGTTTCACAATTGAGACTCAACACGAACAAAAAACTGTATAAACACGTGATTTGTCTTAATCAATTTTGACAAGGAAGTCCTCTGAAGACTTCCTTCTTTTTCAAAAAAGAAGATCCAAGAAAGAAATACCAGTTTAATATTTACTTCTCTCTTGAACAAAGGTATCCGACCTTTAATTGAAATTTAGACCAAGCACCACCGTGCTTTTTGATAGCCAAACGAACAAAGTAACGAAATTAACGCTGCTTATCTGGACCAGAGATCCACCTACAAAAAAAAACACAAAACGTAAATAATCGACCTTTCTTACATTTATTAAAACAATAATAAAAAAATGAGTTAAACACACACAAACAAGAATATAAAAATAACACAAAACCACTACAAAAGAATATCAATAAATGGTATTAAGTAATTTCTTCACTGGAGAACAAAGTTGATAAACAATTAATGAGAAAATAACAATAAAAACAAGTTATTACAATAAACAAAAAGAAAAGGATTCTGTTGCGTTGAAATTTCAAAATATGGAACAAAAGGCCAAAATCTAAATATTAAATTAATTAAAACAAGATAAACTTGACAATAAATTTTTAAGTAGCAACAATTTAACAAACACCAGCTAAGATTACCTGGGAACGTTCCTGTTACAAATTAGTTAAAAATATTGATCGTGAATATTATAATTCAATGAAAAAAATACGAAACTAATCTTGCCTAAGCAAGGTTTTCGTATGGAATATTTCACAAATTCCACGTTCTCCTAGTCTTTTATCAAATGAAACAATCATTAAAACTCGAATAACAAAACAAAACGAAACAGGTCTTTCTTACTATAACGGCAATCTTTCTTCCAGGTGATATACGCAGGTCTCTGATTCCGATGCAAAATTCCACGTTCTAGCCAGATCCAACCAATGTTCAAGAAAACTTAGATTTCAAAGAACAATCACTTTTATTAACGTTGACAAAGAAACACAAGAACAAAATCCAAATGTTTATACACAAACTTTAAAAATAACTAAAACCACTTTGAGTCTCAAACGCTCTTTAAATTTACTTAACCCATTTGGTTAACGGAGCTTCCAAGATGTAACACACAGATCGACGCTTTACGGGGCGGGAAGTTTCTGTTCTCGACAGACCCTTTAACGTTGCACCAACGGGACCAAAATTGTTGCATTTCTACCCTCTACAAGTTTTATTTCCTGGAAAGACCAGCGTAACTTTAATTGAAGCGAAAACGCTTCCCACAATAACAAATCTTCCAAAGCACCGCTTTTTGGTAAACAAACCGGTTTCCTCCGAGAATATCACGACACAGACCCGACGAAATAGAATTTCTCGAGTCCGATCTCTCTTTTGCTAAGAGAATCGCTTCAATTAAATTCGGTTTGTAACCACTTCGGGATTTGTAGGGGTGACGCCGAAAATTATCCCCGTACGTTGGTTCGAGTACGCAGCTGTTATCGTACTGCCTATTCTCTCTGCGTCTCCTGTTGCCCAAAGTGGACTTACTGGAGTGGGGTTGCAAAGTCAGATGCACGCCCTAACAGGTCAAAATGTAATTATTCTTATAAGACAATGGAAAATTCCCATCGTAGATTTACCAGCTTAAACCTGGCTCAATCGAGACTGTGTAACTCCAATTTCTGCGACTAAGATTCTAGGAATTTGATATTGGAAAATAGCAAAAGGCACGTCTACCGGAGCCCAGAAGTCGAGACCACAAAGTTATCAATTCTTTAGAATAACATTGTAACAAACATTCGTTTATAGAATGAAATAATTTAAATATTACGCGTCAGGAAAACAAATACCTGAACGAAATTGAAAGACAGGGGCGGATTTAGTGCAAATTTGAAAATAACATTACAACCGTTGACAAGATACATGGTATTATGTATATTTTAATTATAAAAGGTACTCATAATGCATTTTGTTGACTTAGATACATTTGTGATACCTTCTAAGAGTATATTTTGCAAGATGTTTATATAACAAACAAAGGTGTAACATCCACTGATTTTCCGATTTAAATCTAAACCACCCTGTATATCTTCCTTGAATAGATAAGAAGGATATAAGTCTAAAGTTATAGTTTGTTACATTTGAATGCGTGGATCTAATTTTTTTGGCTAAAGAGTAATAGTACTTAAATCCAGTGCGAACAAAATCTAAGAATAACAAAGGTAACCAAGACCTATGTTTTTCTGTCACGGACAAAACCCAGAAAAGAGTCTTCATGCCAGTGTAGATCTAAATGTTGTGGTTTCGTTTAAGCAGAAGCATTAAGCTTGAGTCAGTATAACTTCAGCTCGTTTAGAGAGAGTTTGAGTATAGAGCGTCTCCGATATATACAGGTGTTCCTGATGCGGAATTATACCGGCGAATGCGATAACTTTGATCTAATTTCTGGTGTTTATATCGGCTGTGACATCTTCAGGAAATCCATAAGGACTTTTCTTAAATTTCTGTTTCAATTTAGAACAAATTATTTGTGAACCATATTGATAAATGAGAAAACAATGCAATGCCTGGTTACATTACCTGTGCGTGTTACGAGGCTGGATTGAAAAGTTTTCGGAATCATCAACAGACAGTGGCCGTAATTTAATGAATCTAGCATCATTAATTAGGCTGGTATTTTAATTGTTTATAGCAAAAACATCAGATTGATCTGTCATTTAGTTCACTTTTGATAACCGTTGATGCACTTGTATTTCGTATCTTTTCAATTCTGGAGAAGAATGAAATTAGAGATGTCATTAAATTTAATTATTTAGAAGGCAAAACAGCCACAGAAATTAAAGCCAGATTGAATTCTGCTCTTAGCGACTCTTCACCATCGTTTTCCACCGTAATTTTCTGGATGTCTGAATTCAAACGTGAACGTATCCACACGATTGATGAACCTCGTTATGGGCGCCCCAAATCGGTGACTACTCCAAAAATCATTGACAGGATCCATGATATGGTGTTAGATAATCGTCGAATAAAAGTTCGTGAAATAGTTGAGTCTGTGGGCATTTCGCATAAACGGGTTAACAATATATTGTACCAAGAGTTGGGATTAGAAGAACTTTCAGCAAGATGGGTCTGTTCACTTCAGAACAAAAACGCATTCGTGACCGAACTTCAGCTGAGTGTTTGCAGTTGTTTAGAAAAACCTACTTGATTTTAATTAGGATATGTGTGACTATGGACGAAACTTGGATTCATCATTATATTCCAGAAACTAAACAACAGTTAAAACAGTGGGTTGGCCAGGGACAATCCGTCCCGAAGAAAGCAAAAACAGTTCAGTCGGCTGGAAAAGTAATGGCTTCTGTGTCTTGGGATGCTAAGGGTATTTTACTTATTGACTATCTAAAGAAAAGAAAAACCATAACAGGCCAACATTACTCAACACTTTTAGAACAACTAACTGCAGTAATTTGTGAAAAACTCCCTGGAATGTCAAAGAAAAAAATTTTGTTTCACGAAAACACTGCACCCGTACATGACAAGTGCAATTGCTCAACAAAAAAAA
>VTPC01090904.1:0-19378 GCA_011009095.1 Ignelater luminosus
TAAATTAGACGTAAGGTAGATACCAGATCAAGAACTCTGGGAAATAGATAATTAGACATCTCACGTGAAGTATTCTAATAAATAACAGTATAAGACAACTTCTAAAAGTTTAATGGATTAAATCGAAACAGATCTGTTCAAAGATGTTCTTGTTGTCTTTCCCGATTATTACTTATTATCTTTAAGACTTTGAAACTGTCGTTCTTGAATGAATTATCTTTTTAGCATTTTTGGAAATCGGCCAGCATAAAATGCTGTGCTGTACTTATTTATAAATTAAACATGATGGTACATACGAGTAGAAGCTTACTTAACCTAAATTAAATTTATAAATCCTTAGTGCTGACCCTAATGTCTATATATCCTAATTTATCTTCCAAAGATATTACTAACATTTAAGTCTAATTTCACTACAGAATCGGAGTTGAACCTCCTGAGGTGATAGTCAAAAAGTTGAGTACTTGAGGGAAGTGATGGGGCTTCCGAGAAGGCCTCTGATTCATAGGCGCAAAAACCAACCAAGCCCACTGAGGCAACTAAAACTAGTTAACTTAATTAAGCAACACGGAAGCTGATCGTTAAGACGTGTCGGTACTCCACATAACGGTATGTTTCTTATATCAATCGGAACCCAGGTAAAGTTAAATGCAGATAACTTAAGCACTTGCGAAGTTGGCTAGATTAATTGCATCTTTCCTAATTGTTTACCAAATCGCTATGCATCAGGAACGTACAGCTAAAACTTGGACTTTAATGATTAAATGGACCAGCGAAGGAATTAGCTGCCCCATAAATGATGAAAAGGATGTGTTGGCCTCCACGTCTATTGCAGATCATCTCCTATTTTAACACCACATGGCATGACAGGTATACATCAAATTTATTAAATTCTTTGTTTTTGATTAAATTTGCTCCACAAGAGAGCTTCAACCTCCTCCAAGAAGAGAATCTGAACATTGGTAACAACGGGAGTTCAGAATGATTAGTCGTCTATAAAAACTTAAAGAAGAATTAACAGGCGAAATCATTGTGTACAAACAAAATAACGTACAAAAAGTGCATCGAAAAGTATGCTACACGCATACGTTAGTTTCCGGATTTACTGATCTCATCTAAATAAATCCGAAATTTTAATTTAAGTCTAATGGTTAACACAATCCCAAAAGAATTATTCTCCATCTTGATTAACTCAGGCATAATTAAAAATTCTTAGTAAACATTTAGGTTCGTTAGACTGGAATTTTCATAGAGGCTTTAATTCTTTACTTAATGGTATTACCTAGATACGATACCGTAGATACTTATGTGTACTCGATGTACTTTTATACTTCAGCTTATATAGTATGAAATATATCTCCAGTGAATATCTGTATTTATTTCAAGCATGTAGCTACTATGTATCCTCTGAAATGGAACATTAGATGGAATGCTTCTCGTTATGAGAATAATCCCTTGATAGTTCTGAATTTAGTTAAATTCCTTCCTGTTTCAACATTCTAGATAGTTATCACAACATTTTAATTAGTCTTTCTTTGTCTTAAACTATAAAAAGCTTTGTTAATTTATTATTTGGTTTTTAATAATAATTTTTTTAATGTTACCGAATCAATAATTGT
Organism: Ignelater luminosus; assembly: GCA_011009095.1. Classification (NCBI taxonomy): domain Eukaryota; kingdom Metazoa; phylum Arthropoda; class Insecta; order Coleoptera; family Elateridae; genus Ignelater; species Ignelater luminosus. The sequence goes on from VTPC01090904.1 coordinate 1,617, forward strand.
TCTAATAAAATTTTGTTACACCGGCTTGGTTAGAATTGACAAAAAGTTCATTATTCATTTATTCTGTTTGCAGTTAACCGCCCGTTTTCGTTCACCCACATATTTGGCTTTTAGCCAACTACTAATGGATTTGATGTTCCCTTGTACATACATTTTAGAAAACTTTAAAATATGAAATTTAAAATAACATTCTGTTTAATTCACTCAAAAGCTAGACAAATTCCCAAGACGATTTTCTCGCGCACCAATTATTGAGAGATTTTAGTTTTAGAGCATTTATAATAATAGTTTTACAAGACAATACTGAAAGGAAACAGTTTTCCTCGAGCAACTAAATAATTCTGCGCCGTTGATTTCTCGAGGGAACCGAACTTTAAAACTGGGTTAAACTGTGATGCATTTACAAATGACGAGCCGTTTGGCAAAGTTGGTTGCTCATATCATTGCACAAATTGAAATACTCCTACTTGAAGCATCTATATTCATCATTTTTAACGTTCGTTTAAGACAGATGCTCTTCTGACTGTTCTTTTAACTTGCCAGATATGCATTTATACTTATTATTACTTGGAGACACTTTGCCAACTTTTCTTAAACAAAATTGGGTTTATTCGAAATGATAATAAAAAGAGATTCTAACTGTCTCTAAGTTTCGTAAACAGATACATTATACCGTTAAAGAAGTTTGCTATTCTTGGTTTATCAATGTTATTAATCACTAAATTGAAGATAGGTAAATGGGCCATTACAAAACAAAATAAAAACAATTGCAAAAGTTATTTATGAATACATCAATAATAATTTGGACGTATAAATTAGTAACTATCTCTTTTGAAACTGGAGCTACCTCAAGAGTATGTAACGAGGTATACTATCTTATCAATTGATTATTATTTAACGTGCTGGGAGAGTTTTGGGCTCTAACTGATCCCAGCATTTTTTTTGCTAGTAGTTTCCATTATTCATGGAAACTCACATATGGTGATCTTTAATTAAATTTTAGCTCTTAGGGAAAAACAGAAATGAAAATCAGGCGCTAATCGACAGGGTTTTGCCGTTACAAATAATTATATCATTATTAAAAACTAAAGAAAAATTAAAAAATCTTTTAAGTCAGTCATGATTTATAACAGGAATGGATAACCAAAGATCGGAATTTCCTAGGTCAGAGAAGAAAGGACGTCTCATAATATACATATTATTGTGCCATTGAATAAATAAAATCTATTGATTTTAGGCGTTCATCTTTTTTCTGCAACGTAGGAAAATGTACTAACATTGTACACAAATAACCGTTGCCCTTGTAGCTGTAGATTAGAGTCGTTTAAAAAAACTTATAATTGTACTAACAAATAAAAATAATTTAGAATGTGTTCATTTGTTATATACTGTTGTTGTTGTTGTTGTTATTATATAAAGAGAGAACTTCATTGAAACTGATGTACTTGTTCCAACATTCTCCCTCTGTTTGATCCCTTCTTAATCGTATGTCTTTAGAGATTTCTGGTGTGAATGGTTTTTAATCCTATGTACGCTTGCGTTGTTCATCGACGTAACAGAAGGACTCGACATTATGGTGTCCGATATAGAGCTCATCTTTTTGTTTTTGCTGTGAACTTATACTAATTAATAAATAAGCAAAGGATTATTACGGGAAAGACAGGATTTTGCTACCCTGGGCAATAACTTACCGTCAACACAAAATTAACGTTCCACTTAGCCAGCTCTAGGTGTTGGAGATGGCCCGGGTCTAACAATAAGAGCTAGTTGTCGACTTACAACTAGAAGCAAAATAGGGAAATTGGTCAAACTAATACGTGCCAATAGATCAACCCTTATAACGTAAGTTGCTCCATAAACCATTAGCTAGCACCTCGATATAATTATAAAATCGATAAGTACCTTTGCTTATGTGTTTCGAACTTTCAGAACGTGATAGGATTCTCAATGCAAGATTCGAGAGCTTCCTTAAACCAAGGGAATTATACAATAACTTAAAATGGGTTTTGCTGCCCAATTAGTCAAACTAATAAAGAAGCATTACATGAAGAAGTGGACTCTCCCGATAGGTCCTAAAATGGTTGGATTCAATAAACGGAATTTCTCTTTGCGGCGATAACCACCATCGCACATAAATAAAGCACGTGCGAAAAGTTGCGACAGAAAATTCACAATGGCATTAAATCTGGTAAAGAAGGTTCAAAATAAATGAAAAGTAAAAAACAAACACATTATCAATTAATTTTTATATTTTGATTTTAATATGTGAATATGAGTAGCTCAATTGAGAAGCAAATTTGAGATAATAATTGTTGAGTTTTACCTTCAGAGTAATGAACATCTTACACAAACATCATTTTAGAAATTGAAAATATAGCGAAAGCGCAATTAGAAGAGCCCTTAAAAGATATATGCATCGAGTTTCTAGATAATTCCGGAAAGGAGAGGCAATGTTATGGCCTTTAAGAAGGTCAAAAAGATGGTCAAGTTATCTGAAGACGATCCTGAAGCAAGTGCAAGAGAAGTGGCTTCATAGTTAAATCTAGCATTTTCAACTCTTGAATTAAAGTTAAAAGAAGGAATTTTAAGCAGGAAGAAGCTAACAGAGCCAAAATATCCAGAAGATCAAGTAGTTCGAGTAAAGAAAAGAGCAGGTCGTCCTTACAAACTATCCTACTTCAGTAAGGAACCTAAATAAAAATTTTCAAATTACTGTTAAGAGAGAAATGTGGAAACATACTGAACAAATGCCATTTGATAGACTGGTCTAGTTCAGAAACTGATCAAAGACCTCGGAAGGCACGGGTTCAGGAATCCATGAAATGGAACCGAAGGTGGAGTTTGGTAGATATCCCAAAATATTTCAGGTATACGTATACAGTGTGTTCATATTTCGATGCTTGCTATTGGGATCTCGGAAATTGCAAGAGATACGAAGTCGGTTAAATTAAAAAAGATTTGACTATTTTGGAGATCAGTTTACTTATGCTTTTGTTTTTTCAAAAAAGTTTACGGCTTACTAGATATTTGCTAAAAACGAAATTATCTTATTTTTTTAAGTGAAATATCTCAGGAACGAGCAAAGATAGAAAAAACAGTAAAAAGGGTGTTTTAGAGAATTTACTCCGGAACACAAAAAAATTATTTTCGCAATTGTCTTTTGTTTTGCTTCGGCGGTGAAACGTAAATTCAAATTTTTCCTAATGGAACGCCTACTTGATTTCCATATTACTGAACTGCACGCTTTAAGTGCTTTTTAGTGCTACATGGTTTGACATTCTTTTGTTTTACCGAGTTATGAAGTGAAAATCATTTTTCATCATAGTGTGCCATAACGTCTAACACACAAAGTCGTGGAGTTTTATCAAAGAAATTCATTTGTTATGCAAAAATTGCTAAAACAAAATAAATACGCTTTTATGGGTCATTAGATGCTTATTTGATGCTATCTGTGAATGCTCACTAAAGTACCTTAAAAGCGTCTTTTGTTCTGTTTTAGCAATTGTTACATAACAAATGTAATTTATCTGACAAGAATCAATGATCTTCATATGTTTAAATCCATGGCACGCTAAGTAGGAAATGCTTTTTATTTAAAAAAAAAATAAGATAATTTCGTTTTTAGCAAATATTTAGTAAGCCGTGAACTTTTTTGAAAAGTAAACTGATCTCCAAAATAACCAAATCTTTTCTAATTTAACCGACTTCGTATCTCTTACAATTTCCGAGATCCCACTAGTAAGCATCAAAATGTGAACACACTGTAGGTAATTCTAAAATACACAGACAAAAACCTGAGATGGAATTAAATATAGAAACAAACGGATCTAAATATATTCAGACTGCTAAGTAGCGCTCGAGGCTTTTCAAGAGGTAAAAGTAAGGTCGAAACTTGTAATAGAATGACTTCTCGCCCTGTGTACTTTGACAGATCAAAATACAGTCAACCGGGGATTGGAAAACTTATTCTTCGGACCAGAGCCGGTTTTAGGAATACCCAAGTTTTCCTTAGAGAAGCTATAAACACATGTATCGAGGAACAACAAAGGCAAGTCTGAACTGATTATCTTAAAAACAGGCCAATAAAGAGCTCAGAAACTCAATGTAATGAGCAGAAGTTAGCTAGAAACAGGTATAGAGCTACTCACAGGGCATCTTTCTGTAAGAAATCATTTTCAAAATATTAGACTGTCTAATGGTGATCTATACTGCAGACTATGGGAGGAAGACACCGAAACAGTGGAATATATTATCTTATGCCAGTGCAAGACGCTGTGTCGTCAAAACTTCAAACTATTCTGATTTGCTGCAATGGAACTGGAGAATTTTAGTTTTTACTTTGCTAAAAATTTGTGTTGGCAGATTGAAGACATAAGGTTGTTGGAGTGGAGCTAGAACTATCTGGGGAAGCACAATAAACCTTTGATGTATTAGACCTGTTCAACGTTCTATAATAGCAATTGCTTGCTGCTCCGCCACCAAAAGAAATCACAAACTGCCACTGGCTGCTCATATAACGTATAACTTTCCCTATCTAAATTGACCACTCATCTTTTGTATAATCTATTACTTTAAAAATAAATAAAAACCGCACCACCAATCTAGAAGTTTTGCCTGACACTACCAAGAGAAGAAAGTCATGAGTTACTACTGACCTTTCATGTAGCTTGTAACCTTCCAAGGTTCTAACGCTGAAAGCGAGTTAAAATGTAGTGAAGTCAGTCCAGTAGTTTTATCTGACCTCACCAACTAAGATACATCACAAACCATCACTGAGTGCTTGCTCATTTGGTCTACAACTTTCCCTGGCTCATACTCTGCAGATAAGTGAAAACCAAATGGAAATTGTGGCAATCGCAAACATACAAGCCAACAAACAAATAGACAAATCATCACAAAGACTTTGCAAAACAGCAAAAATACTATTCAGAATGCTGTAAAGTACATTACAAGCAACATATACAACTTGTACTAGCTAACAATATATGCTTCTACCAGCGGTTGTCAATGATCCGACTTTGTTCTTCGTTAACTTCCTTAACGGCGCTAACGATACAATCATGACTCAGGTAGCTTGTTATGTGCCATCTAATGAGCAACCTCCGCAGCTTTAAGGTATAATCTTGCCCTTCATTTACCTTCTTAATAAAATTGAGTGGGCCGTCTTCGAGCCATCAAGGTCAGTATTTGGCTTCCTTTAACCTTCTCAATTGATCTAAAGATATTATCACGGATCGGGACGTATCATGCAATGGGACACCGTGCGTCGGTGAATCAAAATCGGACTTCACCCTCAATTAATCTTCTTAATACAGTTAAATATGATCCTGGGTTGAAAGGGGCCATCAACCGGTTACTTCCAACGGACTATCATTAACCTTCTTTATAAAGCTAAAGATACGATCATGGGTCGGAATGGTCATCGAACCGGCTAGGCCCAGCTACTATTTACCTTCTTAACAAGCTAAAGATACAACCATAGATTTGGATATGCTATACAAAGGACACCTTCTCAGTTGTTCTAAGGGTACGATCATGTGTCAGGATGTTCCATTTAATGGGCTACTTACAGCAAAAAGGTTGGAGGTGGCTGTCTTTTCGGTTTTCCTTCAATGACCAAGTTAAGGGTGAAAGTCTCAGGAGTACATAGTAAGTCTGTGACAGTAGCCGTGAGAAAACTTCTATGTATAATTTATTTCTTTGTGGTGCACCTTATATTACAAACAATCAAACAAAGTTCATCTCAGATATTGTTAACAAAAGTATTTGTTAATGTTTATTTAGAAGATGAGAAAAGATATGTACATAGGCATGCAATCACGCCCTGATTACAAATCGGATTTATGTGTTTATCTGTATGAATGAGATGAACTTTGCACCAAGTGTGCTACTTTAGCAAAGCTTCATTTTTATTTTTTATATAAAAATAAGGAAAAGAAGATTATTTAGACCGTAAAATGAGTATTGTGCAATATGTGTCTAATCAATAAGTGTTTTGTATTAGATTGGATCGACTTTTATTGATTAACAAATAAGGCAAAGCAAAACAAAGGGCAAAATATAAAAATCGTGGTAGGCTTTTGACCATTTTTCTCATGAGTTTTTTAAAATTCGGTCAAATAAGTCAATTTTTCGGATATTTTTTCTAAAAATGGAGGCCACATGATTACTTTTGATTAGGTCATTTTTGGTTCTGGAGCAAGCAAAACCTGATGCCGGAAACAAATTTGCTATAAGTCCTTTAATAAAAATTTTTCCCATATGTTGCAAACTTTTTGGCGGAAGCTGTATAATTTTGGTGTTTTATGTTTCCTTTTCCTTTTTTCTTCAATTTCGACAATGCACATATTTCGATCTTGTGTTTGTTCAATTCCATAATGATTTCATGGTCTCTACTGTTCAATGATGTTATATTCCAGCTTCCATTTCGTAGTTTTTGTAGTTTCCATAGTCTTTTTTCCGTTGTCTCGCCGTATCATTTTTCCATAGAATCCGTCCGGTTTCCGAGGCTTGATTAGTAATACTTAGAGCATTGAATCTTTTTACAGTGGGTAGGTTGCTAACCTTGCCCACAAACCTTCCTCCTTTTCCCGAGCTTAGGACCGGCTACAGTGCTCTTAGAGCTACTCAATCCACCCTAAAGCGCTGCAGGCGGAGTTAGTTTTCCTTTTTGAGTCCTAAATTGTTGGAACATCGGGACATTATTTATAACTAAATTCTTACATTAGTAAGTTTTGAGAAAAAAGGCAAAAATGAGTAGTTTTTTCACTAATTGCATTTCATATTTGAACTTGATCAAAAGTAAATTGTGACATACAAAATTAACCTAGTCTTATGAAATATTTGAGAGACTAAAGAAGACGAACATTTTCCTTAATAAGTACCTAGTCAGCAGAAAAATAAATGTCAAAATGCATCTGCTACAAATTTGCAAATAATAAAGAGATAAGGACAAACTAGAATTTAATCATGCTGTTCAGAAAAATAAGCTGTAGAGAAAGGTAGTTCTTAGTGCAATAAAAACTCATTGAGAATGCTTTCATCTTTTAATTTTATTATAATTGTTAATTAAATACCCTTAATAATTACCTCTAATATTATTATCTTATGTCAAATTCCAATCATGAATAAACACTATATAAATAATAAAGCTGTCTAGAGGAGAACAATTTGCCTCTGATAATCAGCAGGATATAAATTAATGTTAATAGAATGAACAAGAAAAAATCGACCTGATCATTCTACTTAATTGATCGAATTTGCTCTTTAGATTTTACAACATAATCATTATTCAATACTGTCTGTCTTCACATTTAGATTTGATTTAAACGTAATTGTTGTGAAGCACAAATACATTTATCATTATACAATTTATTATAAAAGTGCTGCCTGTTAAAAAGCATTTTCTAGAAATGATTTGATTATGATTTTTAAGATAAGTAAATTCTTAAATAAAATTCCTTGGTTTATTATTATTATTATTATTATTATTATTATTATTATTGTGTTTACAAATAATTTAATTATATTTTTGTTCTATCTATTCTAATTCTCTTGTGTAAACAAAAAAGATTGATCTAAAATTTATTTTTTTAGACATAACAGAAAAAAAATAAATTAATAGCCAATATAGAATAGATATCGGTTTTATTTTTATATCGTTTGCGATAAAAGAATGAAATCTATCCAAAGAATGGAAATATTCCTTATAACTTCAAATTGGAGTATACTTGTATTACATATCGGAATTCCAAAAGAGTGCCAGAAAAATGTAAGTGATATTGTTAGGTTACATAAAAAGCGTTGTTCAAATCGATGAAATCGTATTTCTGTAGGTGTTAGAGTTAGACTAACCCTCAATAAAATTCTTTCAGTAAATAAGGGTATAAAGCACAAAGGATGTTTTTGTTCATTTTTGTTTACATCGGAAGAAAATTACGGCGATATCCTTGTTTGTGAATATTTCCAAATAACAGCTCAATTTTATAGGAAGATCGAATTTAACAGTTCGCTATACTCGTAGTTTGATAATATATTAGTTAATTAATAACACAAAATGTAATACAGCATCCATGAATTCAGTTCTTCTAATTGGCAGCACTTGATAGACATCCCACATTAGTATTTGCAATTGCTGAATTGATATAAACACAACTAAATTCGGAGATTTCTGATTTCAGAAGATATTAAACATTGGACATTGGACCAATGTCACATTTTCAAAAACAAGAGCGCTTTAATTGTATTAAAATCAATAAGTGTTCACTTGAAGGTCAAATTGATCTAGAATTGGCTTAGCTATGCTACTGAGACGTTTGGAAACATTCTGTAAAATCAGTGGTTTTTACTGGATTATTTATTTCGCCGAATTTTGTACTTTTAGAACGGAAAGATGTATCAAGGTAAAACAGCCTAAAAGTAGTTTAGTTGAAAATAATGGCGAAAAGACAGTAAATAAAAAATTCTCTATTCTAAAAGTCGAAAGTCTATCTGAACAAGTTTGTTAAAATGACAAAAGAAGAGTTCAAATATATGAAGTTCATTTTCATTGTCATCTAAATTGTATTTTCATCAAGAGGTTCATGAGATTTTTAACATGATTAAGTACAAAGATGAGCAGTTACATACCTTTGTTTGGTTAATTTACAAAAATCTTTATGATTTCTATTGGTCCAGAGTAAATCATCAAGCCGACTGGTATCCCAAAGACTTTTGGTGGTTTTCCTTAGTGATATCGATGAAAGTTTCTATTTTTGGTCTCCAGATCACATTGCCATTGTTTGCTTAACACTTTTCTGATGCTCTTAGCTGTTACTAAATACATCTGAATCAATAACAAAGCATATCAAATTCTTTATGGCATCGATCATCTTCAAGAAACCTTTCAAAAACGGCTTGCCAGAATAAACTAGTTTTGATTTAATTGAATTGAGAACTGTAAACTAGGAGTACACAGTATGATAGTATGTGGATTGTTACAATACAACGGAAGCTAGATTCGGATCGCGGTAAAGGGGTTAACTGAAATTATCCACAAATGACAAAGTCACAGATTAGAATTCTAAGAATAGAAAGAAGACTTCATATTGAACAGAAACACTGAGTACCTAGTTAACATTTCTTCTACACCATTTCAAACCCAAGGCAAAACGTTAAATATTGTCAGTTTCCAAAGATGAGTCTCTATTTTCTTTAAGATCTTTCGGAGAAGTGGCATTCAGGTACAGACAATATTACGCTTACATAACAATTTTTGTACAACAGTTATAGTCCACGTCAGTAATACTATTTAGTCTACCACTCAGATAAAAAACAACAAACTAGGTTAAGATTTGAAAGATTCAACTGCAGAAAAGATGCCTCCCTAGAGGTTTCTTGCTCAGTGGAGCATGGAGATCTTTCTTCGATTGCATTAATCCAAAACTCTTAAAAGAAACCAATTTCGCTGATTACTTACATGTTATCATTCATATGCAACAAATTTTGGTTAAGAGTTGCTACAAATTATACACACAAGCGATTCTTGATGAGGACATCCTGGAAAGATTTGACTCCGGTGCAGTTTTACGTTCCACGACTTTAGTTTCATTGACTTTTTTGAAGTCCTTTTGAGACAAGGTTAATTTTTGATTAACAAATAGAATTGCTCTAGGAAGGCCTTGGTTTCTACTTTACTACATTCTCAATTCTCAATGCTATTTAGAGACTCTTCTAGGAAAACACTCCTCTTTAGCCGGAAATAAATAAATAAAACTGAGGAGGGGCTGCTATAATGTTTGACCGCGGTATGTTTGCGATCGCGCTCGCTTATGCTGAAGATAGTGGAACGCAAGCGCAAGCGCAAGAATTTTAAGTGCGACGTCGTAGATGGCACAGTAACAGTGCGTGATGTTAAAGTGACAGCGCGGTTCGTCGTTGTGAAGCTAAAGAAAGCGTTTTTGTTGCTTGCAGAAAATACTATTCTGGCATTTGCCTTTGCCACTGGGAAACTCCACAAACAACGATCCGATAATGTGATTCCTGAATTTCCCGAGTGCAAAGATCATGGCAAGTCGCAAATGCTAAACCAGCGAGACGACTGCCTCAGCGGCGAGGGGGCGCGAAAACCGGTAAAGGAATTTATATTACATATCTCCGACATATGATTGCAATAAGTAAATTTTGCTAGTCTAGTTGACAAAACACTTGGCCCGGAGAGCTGCAGGTGTCCGAATCCCATGAAAATTTTAGTTTTTCTAAAAATATTTGGTAATTTACTTTGACATTACTAAAAATGCAAATGCAATAAATAAATATGTAACTTAAGTACCGTTGATTTAGAGTGCAGTGGCGACGTCACATCTACAGGGCTTCACTAAGACTTGATGCGTTTCTGGGCACTTCTTCTAATGCGTCCATCTAATTACTTATTTCTTATGTTACGTGCCAAGAGAGAGCTACTGTATTAATTACCACTGAAATTTTACAAAATCGTTTTTCTAAAAGAGCTTTCGAGACTTTTTCAGTTTGCATCCTGAGCCAGCGTCCTTATCTTAATCCCATCCTTGGTATCTAGGGCAGCATGAATGGGACAATTTGTACCATAGATCTGATCAATAAAAAATAAGTGCAGGTAATGATTACAGATAGATTAGAGTTTTTCAAAGAACATGCAAAGTATATAAATTTTAGAGAGGTTTTATTTCTTTATAAAAAAATACATTCAAAGAACGTTTTAATATGTCCCATTCCACCTACACTAAAGGGACAATGGGACACTGAAGGGAAAGAACTAACTAATATTTAAATTTACTGTAAACTTTAAAGTTTTTGCTGTCCTGGCAGTTCCGGCATTTATTTTTGGATCTGATAACGTCGTGACTAAGTCCGTAGGGTCTACTTCACATTTATCCAAAGCAGTAGGGTAATAAAATGAATAAAATGGCTTACAACTTCGACCCTGCCTTGCTTTCTAACTTGCCAACATAATGAACAAGATTTTTACAGTATCAAACTTGCAGAGCAGCTAAGATTGGAGAACTATCATACTCTTCAAAATTAGTGTCTGATTCTTTACTCAAATATGATGAACATTTTTTTGTCGGGAATGCTTATTTCAGATTCTGAATCGAAATCAATAATTATTAGCTTTTTTGTCATTTTATGAACTTTGTTTATTTGAATAGTAGATTTCTTTGGCGTTTTCATTAGCACAATTTAATTTTTTGTCGGGCATTAATATTCTAAAGCTGCTTTTTACTCTAGCTTTTCTCTTGTTTGATCTTGTAACGTAACCTTGCGTTACAAAGGGTTTATGAGTATCTTTTTTTTTTAAACTAGGATCAAGGTCCTAGGCCAGACTAGCTCAGGAGGTTCCCCTAGGTGAAAGTTCTCATTTACACATACAATAAAACACAGAAATGCATTTTATAAGAATATATAATTCTATTAATTCGAAAGATAAACAAAGATTACACAAAATATAGCGGAGTGCCAAAAAAATGTATAAGACATTAAAATTTAATAACACAATTAAATTTAAAAAAAAAAGTATAAAATGACGATTTTAGAAAACTTTGTGATACATTTCTTTAACAATAAAGATTTATCAATAGAGCTAGTCACATAAAATAAATCGAATTGTAAAAATAGGTATCACTCGACCTTGTTAAAAATTTAACGTTATAAGAAATACTCATATCTTTAGCAACATTGAAAACTTAAGTAACTAAATAAGTTTTAATTAAAAAAAAACTCTTTATGGTGATTTATCCCAATTGATATTATAAAAGAACAACCCCTTTTTTGAGTGAACATAAAATAAAGAAACAATTGAGAGAAACGACATTAAAGTATGCTGTTGGTAATTAAGTAACTCAACACATTTACTTCCGGATGATGTCAAGTAGCGCTACCGGACTTATCCACACATCTGAAAATTAATCAAACAATAAGCAAAACAAATTAGATATATCAATACCGCTCCCTTTATATATTTGACAAAACCTAAATATGACCCCAAATTAATTAAGGAGCTTCACAAGAAAGTATAATTTGATTCTGTTGAATAACACAAACCACGCGGGTTTTATTGTAGCATTAATTTCAAAGTCATGTTATTTGAGTATGCGTATTACAATTATAAAACGCAATTTTGGATGGAAAATTTGAAACCCATTTTCTCGTTGGAAGTTCATACGCCTCTTTTCGAAGTTTCAATCAATCAGCATTCGGACAAAGTTCATGGATGAGAAATTCCCTCAGAAGCACTCCTAAAGATTCTCCCGCCAGAGGTTACTGAATGCTGCCTCCAGAAGGCTAATTTGAGATTCCTCCGTAAAAGATAATTACAGCCTCCTCCGTAAAAAAAACTAATGGAAAAACACCGAATGGTGCATCAGTAAGGGAACAACAATAAAAAATCATCCTTACCCTAAGATTTAGGCCTTTTAAACACTAAAACTCGCGCCAAAGATGGCTACAGCAAGAACACAGCACAAAACCTCTTTGCGTTCTCCTCGTCCTCGACAAGGTCGTTGTTCGTATTTGTAAAACTTCTCCCTCCAAACCAGACAATTGGATTCACAAATATATTTGAAAATAGGAAAATTATACCCAGCGTCTCACTGTCAACAAGTAAGATTTAGTAAGAAAGAGATATTCAACTCAAAATTAATTAAGAAATGAATAAGACTAAAGGCAGTTATAAACCAGCGCTTCAAGGGTAGTTAACAACAATTTTGTAACAGGAATTGATGAAATTATTGTTACAATCTTTTGGGGGCTTTTAGGTACGATACAACGTCGTCTGGACGTAGGAGTGCTTTACTAATTTCTGTATTGTTATTTATTGCTAAATAATTTTCAGCTCTGTGGAAACTGGTGTGTAACCGGTACGTGATGATGAAAGGGAGACTTCTGTCAAGTGATGTAGTAATGGAAATCGTGTTGTCCAGTTTTCCAACTAATATATCACTGAGGGATTAGTAGTGGATCCAACTGTTGATGGATTAGGAAAATTTGTTTGAGCAGGTACATAATTTTCTTGACAGGGCCGATCCGTAACAGAACTCATGAGAAAATCATCTGAAGAGAAAAAATAAACTGCTGCATCTAGGGACTGTAGTCTGTGACTACACTGAGGTGGAAAAGTAAGAATATACACCCCATGTTCTCTTCCTCATCAATAACACTCAGAGATAGATTATTCTTATGGTCATCTATCAGTATTAACATAGGATTTTATAAACTGCTTTTACTGTGCTTGATAAAATGTTTCATAACGAGCACAAAATCTTCTGCGGCCATCCAACCGCATTTGTGAGCTAATTCTAAGCTTCCCACTAGGGTACCATGCAGCATATAGTCAACAAACTTAACCCTTGCAAAGAAATATGCTAGACGAATTATGTTGCCAACAGCATTTATTATGTTAGACATAGTAATTAATTGGTCACATTTTGCTGAAGTAGCCTGACCTATCCGTTTCTGACCATTAGCTGCAATTGCTTTAAGAGGAGGTTCCTGAACGGTCGTTATACCGTCTCGTCCAAGTTATACATATTTTCTGAGGGAAATTGTTTTCTTCGCATCAAATCTTCCAACCCAAAGCCAAATAAAGTAACATTTGCCTTATTAAAAGTAACCCAACCAAGACTGGTTGATTCAGAAGTTCTCAAAGATAAATTCGGAGACCTAGGCATAAAATCTTCTAACCACTTTTGTCCGGCTAATTTCGCTTCATTCCATTTCGTAGGGCATTTCAATCCTAATTTTTCCAAATCAACAGCAGTTCGAATATTTTCTGAAGTATTCCTAGTTCCCTCGTTCTTTTCGTTTGTAAAAACATGGCAGTATACACAATCTGAAAAAAGCAATACCCCAGAAACTAAAACAGCTACAAAACTAGTATTTCTACATTACAGCCCATATCTACTCCTTAGATTTACAAAACAAAACTTCTGCTAGTTTAATGTAAAATTTAATATCTTGACGTCAAAAACCCTATAATCAGCATATCACAGTTTTTTCTGAACTCAAACACATAGAAACCAAGCTATAATTTCAAGAAAATGAAGAAAAAAACGATCACGAAACACGTGTCCCGTTCCTCCTGGTAAGAAGCGTCCGATTTCTACTGCATAACTTACTTCTACTTTATTCAACATAATCGCAAATATCAAAACAATCTACTAAATGTTTATTTATGCTAGACATTACTTTATAATTAAGTACACTTAGTGCTATGCATGCATTTAATATCAAAACAATATACAACTAGTTTACCTGTTAAACTCTGAAACAGAAGGGTTTTATTTACTTTTAGACCACTAAAGCACAAAAACTTTTACTAAACTGTAAACTCAACAAACGTAACACGCTTATAAGTTTCCGTTAGGTCTGTCAATTGAATAGAGGGTGTGCACTGACGAGTAGATGCCGCGCTGATTCTAATAGCGGCAATTTTAAATGCAATGCTCATTCTTCCACAAAAAGAACATGGGCTCAAAAACAGAACTTTTTGTAACAAAAAAAGGATTAATTTTTGATTCTGAAGTATTTTTTTCTGACATTCATTCTCCTAATAGTGAAAACGGTGACCGTAGTTTGTCCTACGTCATCAAGTAGTACAAGAAAAGTTTTTGTTTATACTGAACTTGGTACAATAAACATACATAAATGATTTCTGGATGTTTAACCACGCTGTTGGGTACTGTCGCGGCAAAAAAACGGAGCGCGCTTGTCTGACGATACATCGGTTTTAACAAAATTTCTTTCTTTTGCATCAGGCTTTAAGGTGGATTTGTCAGTTTAATTAATAAGGTACTTATTTACATAATAGTTTTACTTAAAATGAAAAACAGATTTACAAGGGGTTACTTTAAAACCTGTGTGGTGCCCCGCTTTTTCTTGCCGTGATAGTACAAGAATGATAATATTACCGTGAGGTAAAGAACTTGATTTGTCTTTCTCCGCCTTTCTCTAACCCCTGACAGATCATTCAAAAGATGAGTTTTTGAGGTTGCTTATTTATGTCATGTCATCGAGTATAGAAACAAAACCATCTTCCTCTATACTGTGTAACTTATGACGCAATTAAACAGTCGAGAATCATACCGTAAGCCCCACCTATGTGCTTTGAATCCGGCCAACGAATTCTAGATCCACCAGGCTTTTTGTGTTTGTCTATTGTATTACGATACTTTCACTACAAACACAATTTTTTCTTGTACTCGATGACGTAGGGTAAAGTACTTAAAGTATTGTTAGATGGAATCCCTGTATCTGCTTTCAGTACTCTGTAAAGGACACTAATAAGTTATTACTCGACAACGTGTAATAAGACTCTTTCAATTAGTTTTGGACCGGCAATGGCATTTCCTTGCATGCACACTTCCCGGCACGGGCATTTTGACTATGTTTTTGACAAGGATTCACACGGCACCAGGAGTACCTATTCCAAGAATTTTACAACGCACTGGAACCCACAGCCATGAACCTAGTGCAGCGAATAATGAAAAGTGGAAATGCTTAGAGACCATCCGCCAAAATGCTAAAGACGCGTGATATTCCTGCTCAAATTGTCACTCAGAATCTGCAGTATTGCAGTGTCTTCCCACAGCAACCCTAGGGGTTTTGCCGCGAATTCAAACCACGAAGCACACAATTAGAATAATACGAACTGACACGGGCAATAATTATTTGATCAAGTGTTCGTGATACATTCGAGAGTCTGAAAAGTAAAGAGCCATTATTTCAGCCAAAATTTATCATGAGTGACTTTGAGAAACCACCCTTAAATGCCTTCAGATCGTCATTTCCTGAAGCTGATCAGAAAGATCAGAAAGGATGCTTCTTTCACTTTTCTCAGGCCGTCTACCGTAAAATTCAGTCATTACCGGAAGCGCTTCATCAGTATTAAAATGACCCGGAATTTGCACATCAAACCCGTTAATTGAACGCTTTGGCATTTATTTCTCCTGATGACGTGCAGTTTGTGTACGATGTCCTAATGAATGAACCCTTCTTTCTGGCAGGCAGAATGCAGACATTATTTTCAGAATTCACAAGATACTTTGAATTTGGGTTGGTGGGTGGAATAGGCAACAAACACGTCGCAGCGCTCCATTATTTGATATTAATCTATGGAACTGCTACCATTTGATCTTAGAGGACATGCCCAAGACAAACAACAATTCTGAGGCGTTTAATCGGTGCAACGCTAATACACCGCAGCAACAACATCGCTATAAGGCATTGGCTGAAAAATTGAACACCGTTGTAACTTAGTACATGACGGAGACTTCTCTGAGCATTTGAGACGGACAATTTATAATATTTATTGTTAGTTTTATGTAATGGATTTGTAATTGCTTTATAGATTTCTAATTGTGTTATGTTTTTATAAAACTTTAATGTAACATATTTTTGACGATTTGTATTCAAAAGTTTGTTTTATTTAATTAACGATAATTTACTACATTATTTTAATTCTTGAGTGGATCTTCCACTTTGAAATTGATAGGGGTCCGAGAGTAAAGCTCTCTCGATAACGACTGGTTTTAACCAGTATGTTGCAACATAATATCGTGGACTAAGTATGGTCGGAAGCATAGTCAAAATGCCCGTGCCAAGAAGTGCCCGTGCCGGAATGTGCCCGGCCGAGAAGTGCCCTGCCGGGAAGTCGCCGCCGGGAAAAGCCTACCACCCTGGGTATTCCTAAATCAGCTTATAAGACTGCATTCGGTACATACCAAGGAGCATTGACAATAATCCGGAGAATTTTATTTTGGAATTTCTAAATAGTTTCTGATTTTATTTTCTGTAGTGGGTTGTTGGAAAGGGTGAGGTTGAAACACTTCACTTAGATGTTTAGTAAAGTTAGCAGATTTTTGTCGGTTAGTTTCGGCCCATGTACTTATGATCCCGTTTTTGTATTGGTGGTATTTGCTGTTGTGGTTGCTTTATATTGAGAGTAACCTACTATAAAGAGTAGTCTGTTGCTACCGTTGGAGTTAAACCTTTGAAATATTCTTCTAGTGAGTCATTGCTAAGTTTGCATAATAGAGTTGTTTATCCTCTGAATCTCTTGCCAGTTGCCCTCGTTTTCTTGCTTTTTGCTTATCAGCTAGTTACTGCTTTACTGTTATCGGGCATTGTTTGGTAATATATGAATCGTCTGAATTAGGTGTGGCTTGCCACGCAGCTGTTTGTATGGATTTAGTAGTTAGTGTTCAAACAACATTTTCGATGTCTTGTGCGGTTTTTTAGAGATATTTGCAACGTTAGGACATTATCTGATTTCTTCCTCAACAAGTTCCAGTTAGTTTTTTTACTATATAGGAAGGGTTTTTCAGATTTACCAACAACGCGGCTTAAAAGTGTGACTATTATTAGTGTATGATCCGACGTGAGTTCTAAACATGTCTTAGCTGTAAAGGTTTTTGTACTAAAACCTATCGCAATGCAGAAACCGATTGGGTCTGATATTTTGTTCGGATCTGCGATCAGTAGGTGGGTTGCTTTGTTGTTAAAAATATTAAATTGTTATTCTGAACTGACTTAGTGAAGGGTTTGTTCAATAATAATAGCAACAAATAATCAAATAATAAATGTAATTTCTTACTGTTTTATAAATGATATTACATGAGACGAATTGTTACGGAACTGTCGAGGAACTGTGTTGTTGAATAACCTGTGCCTGTGCATAACAAAAAGTGACGTTTGTAGTTCTCGGGCGTTTTCAAGAAAGTAGATTATACTTAAGTGTCCTAAGGATCTTC
>VTPC01090904.1:29378-175649 GCA_011009095.1 Ignelater luminosus
ACTGTCATTACATTTATCAAACAAAAAACAAAATTTTTTTTTGTTTGATAAATGTAATGACAGTAAAATATAAATAAATTAATATTGTCAAGAAAATAGCGTTTTAATAAAAAAATTAAGAACCACACAAAGAAGAATTAGGACCCTGAAAAAAAAGAGCTCTCCATATCATAACAGTATGTAAACAACGTTCTAGTCTTTATTGTGAATCTGTGAAAAATAAAAAAAACGGTAAACATTTTTCTAGTGATGATTAGCCCATAATTCTCTAAGGTCTTGGGCTCGCAAACGAAAATCTCCTGCTAAGAGACACAGTCTAATGACTGCATCTAATTCAACAATGTTTACTCCTTTTCACAATCTCTTATACAAGGATCTCTTGTTTTCGCCTGTATGAAGTAAGACCTATCTACTCCACTGAGTTTATGTTTAGCAATTCTTCTCTTTCGCTTTATAGGATCCCTTTTTCAAGATCATTCATAGTAATGTCAAAACGTTACGTTTTGTAAAACAGATAATGGAATATCATCCTCCGGATCGTCGTTTGTTTCATTGGCTTTGTCCCCTGGCTTTGAACTTGATTCCTAGACGGTTCTGTTATGTGATAAATCTACTAAGATAAATCGACTTTTTTCGGTCTAACCGTTTACTAAGCGTTTCGCTCACTTTCATAAGAAACTTCTTGAGAGGTCTAAAGAAGACTAAACTTGACATATCAACCAAGCTAGAGATGAAAATCTTTTGAACGAAACTGATATAATGATTGCAATTATCTCTGCTAAACGTATGAAATTTCTTGAGACTAAAATAACAAAATTTGATGTATTTCAACTAACTGGTGGGGATGTAGGTTAAGACCTTACAACGTCATCGATGTTAACTAACTTAATCCCATCTCTATTGTGAATAATTCTAGGAGCCGTGAAGCTGTAGCGGGTCATTTAAATATTCTTGATCACCTTTAGAAGTCATGCTAAAAAATTTTGCATTATTCTGTGTCCACAACTCTACCAAAGGGTTTTTACGTATCTTTCGATTATCTGCTTAATGCAATTATGTTCTCATAGAACCTTTGCAGTGCAAGATCTGAAAACGAAGTAGTTGTTTTGTCGTTTCTTCATCACTGGAGATCTCAAGTTTTCTATTTGGGACCTTTCCTCAACTATCTACTTTTAGAGTCATTACTTGAAAGCAGACCAATAGTGAGTTAGTTTCAAGACATCTCACGCTGCTTTTCTTGAGATGGACATCATGATTTACTTGACCTTGTGCTTACCGATTTTATACCACAGCAACCATTTCCGACATAAACTACTCTAAAATAAGAATCGGTTTTGAGGTTATTTATTTTAGTAGGAGGTTGATGAAGTGCGGGAATTGGTTCTTATACTCAGAATAATACTTATATGAGAATGCAACAACTCTAGACATATTTCCCGAAATGTGATTTCCATTGCAAAGCTTTCTATCAGTTTTACTCCATCCAAAGGCCTATAGAAGAGAGCAAAAAATTTGAAAATTCGAAAAGGTTTTGTTAGAAAAAGTACATATCATTAGAGATAAGATTTGCAAACGTAAACTAGTTGTCCTAAAATTAATGCCGAATCAATAGTTTCGCACGCATTAACAATGACCATGAGTACGAGAGGATTTAAATAAGTCTCATTACTTCAACTGCCTTTGATGAAACTCCTCTTGACCTTCAACCATTGCATTCAACTCGGAGAGAAGCACTGTAATGAGTACCAGTTCTCAAATATGATGCTTTCAGTTATTATTTTATTTCCCTCAGATGCACATGACTAAGTTCTCCTTTGTTTGTCTGATTGTTGCATTATAGTAATTCTTGTGATAACCGTTAGTTATGAGATTCATAAGATTTGATATCATACAATGGGACGTCATGATTAAGTGTGTTTATCAAGTCCTGCAGCACCTTCATAGTGACGGTACGAAAGTATGTTTAGATCGGTCTCACATATTCTGGCGATTTCCAAATTGCGTGCGGCATTGAGCAAACGTACTATTCGAGCTAAGTTCTGCTACTATATGCTGTTGATCTTTAGATTAACAAAATAAGTCAGATTTAAACTATCACTTGATAGAAAAGGTGCACATAATAGATCTGCAAATAAAAAGTGACTACTTTTATAAAAAGAGCCTTTTACATTATAACACCATTATAAGTTTCAAGAAAGAACCTTTTGTTGACAGAATCTCTATTTGCGATTTTCTGTTTTATGCTAATGATGCTATGTTGACAATAATGATAGAGGAAAATTTTTTCTTACAGACTTTATGTTATCTATAACAAATCTTGACAATTTACATGAATGCGTACCTTGCAATTGGTTTCCCAAATATTAGCAATATTGAAATTGTACGTAAATGCACTTCCCTGTATATATACATGATTATTCTTGTAGGAACTGATGCGGTTTAGAAATATATTTCTAAAACATCAATGCCGTTTATCACTATTAAGGTTACTACCTCTCAGTCCATAAATTCCTTCTTGATTTAAAATTATTACCACAAAAAAAGCTAAAAATTAAAATTTCAAGAACGATTAAGTTAAAGTTTTTTTTAGTCAAAGCGGATGAAACAAATAAAACTAGAAGAATAACGAGTTCTAACGAAATTCTTTTCCACCACTATATAAACTAAAAGATTCTACTAAATTACAACGCAGTACAATAAGTTTCAATTATTGCCAAACAAATAAATAACAAAGAAGAATGTAAAAAGTTTTCCGGCAGCAAACGGCAAGGGGTAAAGCCAAGCGTCGCGAATTCTTCAGGCGGAACCAACCGTTTGATTCCAAGGACCCCCCTAACTTTGTCGTTTACAGTTTTATCGCATGTCAACAGTTGTATTAAAGAATTTTCAAGGAAAAAATTTTCGAAAATTCCAACGGAAAGAATTTTAAAATTACAGGTGAATAATAACCGTTTTGCGCATATCAATCGATTCACCTTTACAGCATTTCGAGACTCTTTTGTCTTATCTATATAAGACGTAGGGAATTTCTAGTAAACACGAAGGAAGTAGAGGAAGTACTGGCCGCAACAATAGCTGAATGTCGAGAGGCGTCTGGCGGCGTCGGCCCACAGCCAATAAAAAGCACCACGAATAATGGCATAGGCATGACGCAGCCATTTGTTACATCTGGCACAAACCGCTGCGTATATATATTTATGAGTCCTCCACTTCTGCACTTATACGATATCCCGATACTGCTGTCGGTCATCATGAACCATAAGGCACCCTCCCAAGTGCAAGAAGTTCTCTGACACTTTCGGAATTGCTTCCGTATTTGTCGATTAAAGTTTCGTTGCTCGGTTGCAAACTGCTGCACCCAAATTTGAATAGAACTAATTGCTGTATAAATAATACCGTCGCCGCGCCGCCACCAACGACGTCAACTTTGTCGACACGTACAGCGAGGTAATCACGAATCAGGACAGCAAACAAACTATAAAACGCAATGTGTTAAAAATGCAAAGCTTTAGTTGTGATTAAAAGTTTGTTTTTCGGATTTGAATTTAAATACTTTTAATTGCCAAAAGTTTTGGGCAAACATAAAATCTGATGTAAATTTTCGGTCGCTAATTTTATACTCGTGCTTATTGGATGATAAGGCATCAAATGGGTCGGTCATAAGTAATGACATTTGCGTTTAGAATTTTTTTTATTTCAAGGTAGATCGGAAATTTATCAAATTAGGAAAAGAAAACAGAAATTAGTTACGATAGCAGAACATCTTATCTTAGTTGAATTGAAATTACATTTATTTAGATGGAAACAAGTTTAATTAGAGCAACCAATTAACAATAAAGTTTTGACAAGGGTAAAGGCATGTGTATAACTTAGTCGTCAATCAAAATTCATACATATAAATGCAATATTCAATTTATTACCTACATCGAATTTAAGTTCACGCTTTTGTAATTACATCTATTATGTTTCAATCGCTTTCCACGTATAGATACGATAACAATGTTACACCCACACGAATTTGAATGAAATAAGACATCTAGAAACTATAAAATTACAATAGAAATGTAAAGTAATAAAATGATAAACTGTGTAGTGTTCTTTTTTGTGCTTTAGATCCTAGGTTTGTTACATTTTTAATGGTGACCGTTACAATGATTTATGACAGCAATCAACAGGTCAACCTTATCTTTTACCTTGACAGAAACATACCTTTCATTTATAACAGGTGTTAAAACAAAACAACAAGTGACGTACGTGTAAAGATATACGACATATCTAATTTACTATAGTGGTATTTCTCAAGCTTATCTTTGATAATATTTCACTTAATAAAGAAAATCGTCAGTTTAAAGTTTTCTACACCGAAACCGTCTATCAGTGTTTCATTTAAATTAACCTAGCAGTCTTTCCTATATCATTAACATTTAGTAGAAATGAAAATTCTGAACTTTTGAAGATAATATGAGTCTAGTTGTGGACACGATATTATAAATTCGTTATTTAAAATTAGCTCTAACAATTAACTTTCTTTTAGACAAATACTCAGGCTTCAATACTCAAAGCCTTAGAGTTTGTCAGTAAAGTCTCCTTTACCGAGATGTGTTCTGATGTGTAATGAGACATGGTTATGGAAATAACTTAGTGCGCAAGATTAAAACAAAGCATACGATTGTCATACTGCAGAGAGAATCTTCGAAGGCTTAACCCACCACAGAATCATCATCTGCAAAGGGGTTGCCGCTTTTCGAGGCGAAATTAGATTAGTGTTGTTTACTGTTTTGTTTAGAATTCTATATTTTACTTGGTTGAGTATTTCTTGAATCTGAATTTATTAAATTTGACAAAGAAAATTACCGCATTTCTCAAATTTTCTTATAGGAGTATTTCTCAAAAGTTCCTATGTAAAATAATTATTTGATGTAGTAGTTGGCAGTGATAGTACACAGAATATTAGGTACTGTCATAGCGATCGTCACATTTAAACGTATGTTATATCAAAGAACTCCCTTAATGTTTTATTAATAAACATAACTTATTGGCGACAAGCAACGAAAAGTAAATACAAGGTGTCTCAAAAGAAAGTTCACATTTAAAAAATTGATTTAAAAAAAAGTAAGGAGTTTATTGAAAAAATTTTTATTACATATTAAAATACATTGTTTGGGAATTTATTTTTTAAAAATGATATCGTTTAAATGTAAACCGTTGCGCTCACGCCATTCATTTAATCGAGCACTAAAATTGCCTATGACGGCTCGGCAGGTATTCTCCGTGATGGCTGCCATTTCGTTACGGATATTTTCTTTTAATTGTGCCAGGGAAGTCGGTTTGTTGGCGTAAACTTTTGATTTGACATAACCCCACAGGAAAAAGTCCATAGGTGTTAAATCGGGACTGCGTGGAGGTCAACTTATGTCACCTCTCCTTGAGATCAATTTTCCAGGAAAGATTTTACGCACTCGTAGCAAAGACCTGTTGGACGTGTGTGAAGTTGCTCCGTCCTGCTGGAACCATGTTCTTTGGTTATAACCAGGAAAGTTTTGCAGTTCAGGCACGAAGAAGTCGTCTAACATCTCCACATAACGCTCTGAAGTTACTGTTACTGTGCGTCCCCTTTCATCTTCAAAAAAGTAAGGGCCGATAATTCCTCGCGCCGACATCGCAGCCCATACGGTCACTTTAGGCGAATGCAGGGGTTTCTGATGTTTGTGTTTTGGATTGGTTGCACTCCAGTAGCGGCAATTTTGCTTGTCTACGTGCCCATTAAGATGAAAATGAGCTTCATCCGAAAACAAGATGTTGGTAAACGTTGGTAAGCGCTCAGTCATCTGGTTTACAAAGTCAAGCCTCTGACCAGCATCCTCAGGCTTCAATTCTTGCACCAACTGAATTTTGTAGGGGTGCAGCTTTAAATCTTTGTGTAAAATGCGGAATAATGATGATCTATGCACGTTCAAAGCAACAGCACGCTTACGAATCGAAAGGTTTGGGTCGTCACGAACAGACCGAGTAACACTGTCTACGTTTTCGCCCGTTCTCGAAGACCTTGGACGCCCGGATTTTGGTTTTTCCAGTATTGAACCGGTCTCTTCAAACTTCTCGACCCATTTTCCAATAAGTCGAGCGCTTGGCGCATCATTTAAGTGACGAATATGTCGAATATTGCAGAATTTTCTACGCGCTACAGTCGCCGAATTACCGTTTTTGTAAAACTCACGTACGCACAACGCACGGTCCGCTCCCGAGAAACGCTCCATAGCGACTAAATTCCCAAGAGCCAGGCTACCGATTGACATACCCCCCCGCGCCGCTCGGAATAGTTGCGTTCACGCAATAAGCAAAACAAATGTGTACTTTCTTTTGAGACACCCAGTATATTATATACGAATTAAATAGTGTAAATGGCTTTAATTGGAAATATAGAACTGTTACATAAGACATATAAACATAATTGTATTTTACATACTTTTATTAACTGATATACATTACATTATAATATGAAATACATGATTTTTATATCGTGACCATCATGATCGCGACTATCTTTCTGCCTGGCACCCGAACCATTACACTCCCTCTCTTCCCGGGTGGTTGCCTCTTCCCTCCCTCCTAACACCTTGGACCCCGCAATACACCCACTTTGGAAATCACTATCGCCTCGGGTGGGATCCAATTCATCAGCGGTCGATTGAATAGCACAGCAAGGAGCAGTGCACATTCCTGGGTTGGCGACGACGACGTCCAGAGCGTTGCTGGCAGCGCTACTGGAGTCTCTGGAGCATCTTCTTCGGAGCAGTCTGGAGGTCTGGGTTGTATCGGTGCACCTGTTGGAAACTTCTCGTATAGCCAACAACGGCCACGTTTCCTAATTGGACAGATTGGAGTCACCATAAAGTTGTCTTCGGAATCAGAATGGAACTTGGTGAGATATGATATGTCCCTAAAGTAGTCTCAAAAGCTGACGGGGAAGCTACTTTATAGACAGTGGGAGACACTTGTCGTGCTTTGATGTAGGGACCCTTTCTTCGTAGGGTGAACTTGGATATGAAGGTTGATATGGTCAGCATCCGCCTTCCCGTAATCTTACCCTACTTAATTTACTTGGACATGATGCAGAGTTTTTGCCGTCTCTTCAGGCATGGAAAAATTTCATGACTGATGCTTCTTGCTTTACAACAGTTCGCAGGCTCGCTGGACGTCATGAGATTTACGCAATTCTCTTCCGAAGGAAAGATATGCAGACGAATTCTCGGTCGAGTGAACAGCATCGCAAAATTCACTGCAGGGAAAGCTTTTTTCCAGCTATCATGCTGCAAACTAACATATATGGACAACTGTGTCTTCAAGTCACGGTTTCTACGTTCTCCTGGTTTGGCATCAAGATGATAATGAAGTTAGTCATTGTTCAAAGCCCAGGCAATGTGATACTTGCTGCATTACTTCGCTGGTGAACTGCACACCGTTATCGCTGATGACTCTTCTAGGAGTGCCGTAGCGCAGGATCACCTCATCAATAAGGCAACTAACACAAGATTCCGCTGTAGCAGTGGTTAGTAAGAATAGCTCAATCCATCGAATTGTATCTTCGGCTGCAAAGGTCTATTTCTCACCAGTGTAGGCAGGTGGTAACTTGCCAAAAGGTCCATTGCTAAAACTTCAAAGCGTCTAGCCATAGTTGGGGTTTGGAATAGACCAGCTGGCTTCCAGTTCTATGGTTTGTACTTTCGGCATGGTACACATTTATTGACATGCTTTGTTACGTCTTGCCTTAATGTGGAACAGAAATATCGCCGCTGGATTTTCTTCATGATTTTCTCAATTCCATAATGTCAAGCTAGCGGAAAATCATGGTACCCTGTTAAAGTCTTTGGGCCCCAGCTTACGGTACAACAAGCTGTACTTCTTCGGCCTCGCTTAATGGCAGAAATTAATCAAATACTCACGTTCGCTCCAAACTCATTCTTTTCAATGTGATTGAAGAGTTTGTTATAAAGCAAACAAGTTCCGGTCGTTTTAAGAGTTTTATTTATTGTAGCAGGCAAATTTAGAAAAAGTGGCCCTTTCAGACTAAGGTCGTGCACACAACAGCTCAAAACATCAAAGAAGGGGGGCTCCCAAAGTACCTAACCAAACATAAATTAAACTAAGATTTAATAAAAGAAACTTATAAATTTAGGATGACAGAATCGGTGTGGACGCTTGGAACCATGTCATCATCGCTGCATTTCCTGTGGTCTCTCACCAGAAAACCTTCATAAAAATATACATATAGAACACCCTGATGGCAATGGACACTCTACACACTGAACTGTCTTTAAACCTATCAAGAGAATTTACGATAACTTAAGTCTTAATATTTTTACTTAAACAATTCGCAACGGTTTGCACCAGCGTCCAACAAAGCAAAAATAGATTTTCTTATAATATCAGCAGTTAAATAAGACCTTTCACCATCTTCGGCATGTTCGAAGATGTAGTCTAATAAAGCACGAGTACGGACTGGTTGACGATTAAACTCGCACAAACCAATTTTATTAAAGTTATTTACAAGATTAGATCTGATCGAATTTCGAAAAACTTCTGAAGACACATAATGACCATTTATAGTCCTCCCGAACATTTTAAACACGTTGTAACCAATAAAGTCGAATTTCCCACAACGAAAGTAAAACCTCTTACCCTTTACTTTAGGGTAACACGAGAATAAATGCTCTGAAACTTTGCAGTTCCAACATTTTGAGTCGGTTTTGGATTTCAGGGGTAGATTCTACAGAAACGAGGGTCTGGACTGAATACGTCTCAGCAGCAACATAGGCAAGATCGGGTTCTAGATCGTTCTTTTTCCTGATCGGAGGAACATAATTATTAATAACACTACGCCTTTCTTCAACAATCCGGCCAGATTCCTTTAAGTCTTGCACAGAAAATAGCTTGTTTAGACGTAACTGACATCGATGAAAAGGGGCAATATTACGACAAAGGATCTTAGTTGTTTTTCTTTATGGGGGGGGGGGGCTCATTTAAACGTAAAAACATGTTGTACATGACAGCGGTGTACATGCCCATAGTTTTAGCAGGACCTTGGGTACGTCGGTTGATTTCCTGCCGTAACCTGTCATCTTAATGTAGATGTAGGAATTCTCTTTGTAAGGCAAACTCTAGCTCTTTCCAATGGGTAACGGTATCTCTATTTGCCCTATACCAAATGAGGGCTTTATCCTTATATAGATCATAAGCTTCAATAAAAAAACTGATCAAGAAACACACTCCTGGCTCTACTCAATTTTTCAACACGTTGTAAGAACGCATTCACACTCTTTGTTTTCTCCTCAGTGGACTTTAAACTCTATTTAAAGTAGATTTGACGGACAGTAGGACCTAGGACTACTAACCGAGGCTGCAATAGTAGGTATCAGAAGAAATAGTGGCAGTTACGGGAGTACTAATCGGGGTAATACTAGAAATAACCATATAGATACGTTATCCGTGACAGGTACATTAGTACTAGGTGGTTCGACAACAAGGGAGAGTTCTGTTGAAAAACTCAGCTTCAGTCTCATAACAGTCATCTGATATGATGACATCAAAAGCGACATAGGCAAGATCAACTCATCCCTCTTAGCAATCTCCTCGGGAGTCTTAGCTATAACGTTGTGATGATGGTGTAAGAAAACGTTGTATTGTTGTGTGACGTGGTACCTTACTGTGTGGTAGCATTTCACCTTGACCAATAGGGGAAACCACGGTAAAACCCTAGTAAGAACAACCGGCCCTGGGATATCCTGAACCTATCGATTGCGAACGTAGAGATTCTCGGCTCGTTTCATCATGACAGAGGGTGGCTGTTTGTGTTTATTTTTGGGTTTTTGTGCGGGATGGAAATGGGGTTCTGAGAGTATCTAGAACGTGCTCTTTGTTTTGGTCAAACGACCTGCTCACGTAGCAATCCCTTTAAATTCGAGGCGCGTATCTACAGAGGTAATTTCCGCTCTGTCGTAAATTTCTTTCTACAGACAGCTTTCTCTTTCTGCCGGAGTCTCCACGAAGACGGTGAATTGGAAGTCGATCACGGGTCTGATGAAGGTTTTGTATGCCTGTGTAATAACGTCCGAGAGTGGCAGCCTGGAATGCCAGTACCAAGTCTAGAGAGCAAGCCTCTGCGTTGCTGAACAACATCCAGGCAGCGCTTCAGCTCGTCGCTCTATTCCAGCGTGGGGGTGAAAGTGATGCCAAGGTACTTGACGCATAGCAAAAGCTGGATGCGCGAACCTCACAGTTTCAGGCGGACGCTATCGGGATCGAATCTGGCTGTGTGGATATAGCTGCAGTGACGCAATAGAATGACCTTGGTTTTCAGAAGGTTCGGTCTGATTTTCTATTTTTAGAACCAAGTCACCAGGCGTCCTCCGCGGAACTTCAAGACGTCACTCGTAGGGACTGTATCGTCAGCAAATCGGGAAAGGTGGACGTCAGGCTCATTAGTGCGAGGGATGTCGTAGCGTGTACACCCCGAACATAGCCTGGTCCACTGCTGATTACCCGGACGAATCAGACGGGAACCTTGGCGATTTGGAGCTTAAAGAGAAGCCCCTTATGCCATGGGGCTTCTATGGATGCGGAGCTTTTGGCAAAGAAACCAACTGCTTCGCCCTGCGCAATTATACGGGCCCTTCCTAAGTAGAGACTCTGGTCGACCGGCGACTACATGTTAGGCACGGTATCCTGACGAAGCGATATCCCAAGCCGCTCGGGTCAGCTGATGGAAGACGGGAAAAATATGTCTAGAAAGACGATTCATAATTAGTTTAAAAGAATGGATGTAAAAACGTAATTTAAGAAATAGTGTTTGATTGGGAGAATAGATTAGGAAGGAAAGAAGCAGTACGATAGAGATAATCTCTACGGCTCTGTGTTCTTTTTAATAATAAGTAGGAAACAGGATCAGAAGGGAAAGGGGTTGGCAAGACCATTTTTGGCCTGCATTTACTGGAGGCGGTGAGATGAATGAAAAATTAGTTGAGCAAGTTTATTTTGAAGAAGGTTGTTGTTATCGGAGCATAGTAGAGAATGTAATATCAATAAGATGGAACGTTCTCTACGACGTTTTGCCTTATCCTAAATGGATCTCGCACTTTCCAAATTTAAATGTATCATATGCTAGCGGACAATTGTGCCGAGTCGGTTTCACTGTATTTTTACCATTGGATCGTGGGAGCGGACGTACTCTCTGTATACTCGTCGCCTTTTGCAAAGATTTCGCGGAGGAGAGCGGGTAGAGGGAGCCGCGTGCGATTGATGGTTCTCTCGGGTACGGATACTTGGATGGCTTCTTCGAAGACTGTCACCACAGTCTGGTGGACAGTGGCTTCGAAGTCTTGGACTCTGTCTAGGGGTGGATCCTGGGGAAGGTTGTTTTCTACATGAACCTGAAACTCTTCTCAACGGGAGTTGTCCCAGTCACTGATAGTGCAACGAGCGTTCTAAGGAATCTAAACTTGGAATAGAGTGTAGTCGGTGATAAGTGACAAATGATCAGAGGTAATAGGAGCGGCAATAAAAACCGGGGTTTTAAAGTGAAGAGTTAGAACGTCGGTGACGATGATGTGATCTATAATGGAGCTTCCCAGGTGGGTAAAATATGTAGGACGTTCATTGGAAATCCGGAACAGCAGAAGCCCGAGCAAGCAGTCTGCCTGAAGGCCATGTTCCGGGAGTTGAAATTGTCCATCACCATGGCTCTCTCTTTAAAATGGATTTGCATTGAAAATAAGTAGGTGAATTTGAGTCAACAAAATTAGATAAATGTGATACCTTTGATACCTACTTCATTACTTTATTTAATAATCAGACAGCAAATTATCGTCTCATGCTGAATTATTTTTTTTTAATTTTTCAATTGCAATTTTCTCATCCAATCTTGAACAAACCCGAGTTTTTGATCCATTTTACCCCATTTGACGGTTTAGACGTATATCACTTTTATGGTTTTAGAAACTTTTTATTGAGCTTTACGCCTTTGCACCGACTTGAAATAGTTTTCTGTATTAACACAACAATACTACATAACAAGGAAACAACATATAAGCCTTTTTCACTCTAAGGTTTCTTAAGGTCGTTAGCAAATATGAGAAAAATTAAGCCACCAATGAAAAAGTCAACAATAAAATCGTGCCTTCTGATCTGGGCTTCAGAGTAATGCGTGATATTTAGAGCAAAATGATTTGCAAGTTTAAATTAATATTACCAGCATCATCAGCATTCGTTGTTTCAATAATGCTAAACATCAACTTTAAGGGTTTTTCTCCAACTTTCACAGAAAGCTCGAAATATCTTAAAGCAGATGGTTCTAAAAGTTTTGAGAATTGGAAAGATTGAAGACAGTTGATAAAATATTTTTATAGCTTACTGTAGTGCTGTTGCTTGCTCCTAATATCCACAAGATTTTGTTGTTTTAATGATCTAACCGTAAGCTGTTGATGATGGCTGACACATGGCAATGACGTAGAACCAGAAAGTCTCAGTGTTTTTCTAAGTTGTTATATCTTATCCTGACTGTTCTTTCATTTCTGATGGTGAATCATGTAGAGACAAAGTAAGCAGAAATTATCTATATTTTTTCTAAAAGGTGGCAACTTCAGATTTTGTCTGTACTATCCCATGACGCTACCGATGCATGAAAGGTTTGGAAAGCCTAATGGTATGTTCTGACAAGCATCGTGAACAATCTTCTTCGTTAGTTTTCATATTGCTTCGTATTTGTATCAATGATTGGGGCGCTTGACAACGAATTGTACTATATTCTACAAAACGAAAAACTGACTTGAAGATCTAAAATCAATTAAAAAGGTAAAACTTAATCCTAAGCACCTAATAAGAACAAAGAAGTTTCATATTTCGTTAAATTTCCTGTTTGGTTGATATCTATATTCCTTTATTTTATGTTTAGACAATAGTCCTCATCACATTTCAAACGTAAATAAAATAATAAACTGGATTTTGCGTATTTAATAACGAGTATATTAACGCCTATAGCGTATTGATTACAATAAAATTCAAAGTTTATGTTACATAAGAATTCACTTAATCTTTTTAGAATTCGGGCAGAAAGCTCATTATAATTAAAACGTAAATCAAAATTTTAAAGATTTACAAATTTTAATATGACTATTAAACAATTATAAATAGAATTCCGTAATAACTTTATACACAATAAAGATTTTACGGGTTACTTTATAGAAGTTCGCGAAACTGTTATAAAATTTATATATAATTTCAAGACAGAGATAGTTAATTTTGAGACTTTATCTGTGATATTTCAGGGGATTCTATGCCGCGATTATCCTTTTAAAGATAACTTATTAGCTTAAATTTTAATTAAATTCATCATTGCAGTTATGAATAGGAATTATTATTTGCTATTAATTTTAGGTAAATGTGAGCCTTACGTAAGAAGGATAGTAAGAATTCAATGTATTTTACAATTCTAAACTTAATTAATATTAAATCGTCATTAAATTATCATCAAAACAGTTACTTCTGTAATATTATTATCTTGGTATTCAATTTTTGCAATTTGACTAATTTTACACTTTGTTTAGAAAACAATATCAATAGTCTTACTTTCTAATATTCTACGAAACTGTTTGTCTTTTTTTCATTTCCAAATCAATAGTATTATATATTTTATTATTCAGATTGTCCTTGAAAACTGTCGACGAAAATGGATAGCAGATTTCGGAAACAAAGTAGGATATTTGTAAATAATCAAAACTTTGTTGCACGTACATCAGCAGTAATGCTCATACTCAGCAAACCTCATCAGTTCGAAATTAACCATATTGGTACATAAAGCCCCGGAAGGAGAATTAATACAGTTCCGAAATCGTGTCCAAATGTAACATCTATTGTGATTAGGAAACCAAGATCTACCGAGGAAATTTTAGCCTTTGTCGTAGTTAACTAAATCTAAATTAACTGAATTTACTTATATTTTGATGTTTTGGTAATGAAACAGCGCCGAGAAGCCAGCCTTATGTAGTAGTAAAGTTTCATGTTGATCTTTCTACAAACCTTCAGTTTAGAAATTTTTGTTTCTTATTTTTCACCAAAGAATATACGTTATGAATTTGAAGGTGACTTTTGTGGACACCCTGTATAAAATAAAGTTGCCAGACTAGATCAACTGGCTAACTTTGAGTATCACGTTTCTAAGAAAAATGTATACATCTAGATTAAAGATTGTCCAATTTGATGTGGAATACGCTTCATTCATATGTAGAAACATATCGTTCTAGAGAATTTCGCGTCTGTTCTTAAACCTTTAAGTGTCGGAATTCCCTTTTCATAAATTATTGAAACATCGAACGTGAGTTAATCCGAACTTCCTCTTACATAATAAAAGCTAAAACATGAATATGACAGCTAGTAGCGCTGACTGCACGTCAACCGTGCCTACTGAACCAATAGTTGCTTATTTCCAATAACATTTTTTATTCAGGAGGAGTACAAATTCACACCCTTGCACTTCTCTCCCGGTATCAATTCTTCGGTCTTATATAAAAAGTCTTCATGTAAAACTCGTACATTATCCTCATTAATCAGTTGTTTAACACATACAGCTCTGCAAAAGTTAGTACGGAGATTTCTTCTAAAAAAATTAGATTTAGTGTACGTGCGATAAAGTGCTGCAGAGGCCACTTTTTCGAAAGAACGAAAGAGAGTTCAGGAAAAGTCTTTACCGCAAATGTTAAGTACAGATTTTCCTCTACGGCGGTAAGTGAGCTTATGACTGGATTTATTTTTAATAAAACACAAACAGTGAATTTGCTGGTTTTGTATATTCAATGCACCACAGAATCTAATAATAATAAATTATTATTATACACTTTGAGTAGCATAACTGGCACAAACAAAACTGAGCCACACTGAATGGACGTAAGCTCAAACCTGAGATCAGGAAGAAATCTTTTAGACTTGGGATTGAATTCAAGGGGACCATATGATCTTAGTGGTGCTCAAATCGAAACTACAATAAATTACAATTTCTTATTTAACCGCACTCGTGTTTAAAACGCTACTTACCGTAGAGCTCTGCACAGGCCCAAAATCTACAGGTCCGGCCCAACTAGGAATAATCTTGATGCGGCCAAAAAAAACACGGCAACTTCTTGATCAGCCCAAAAAGCTCGACAGGCCCGTGCGGCCTAAACGGCACGGAAGCCCAAACGGCCCGACAGGGTCAAATGAACCAACAGGTCCAAACGGTCTAACAGACTCCAATTTCCCGTTAGGCAACGGTGCGACTGAAACGAACAGCCCGATTGATCCAACGTAGGTCCGAAAAAAACAATATATTTTAAAAGTGAGCCCCGGCCTTGCCTAAATTCGAGCTGCGCAAAGACCCAACCAAGGAACCTGACCTGTCTGGGTCGCAGTACGAAAGTCCTCTTCCTCGGTTAGGTTCAAAATAATGCTTATCCGCGGCAGTACAAAAATTACGCTTGTCCGAGTCAGTATGAGAAAGATCTCAGTCTAGTGCAATACGAGAATACTCCGCTTTTGGTTCAGTATGAAAATAATGTTTGTTTGAATCAGCACGAGAATAACACCTGTCCAAGACAGTACGACAATTCTCTGGTGCGGTTCAGTACGAATACAGTCCGCTTCAGATCAAAAAAGCCCGACCGCCTCAATCAACTCGACTGAAACAGACCTGAACAGCCCTAAAAACCGGATGCGACAGATTTTTAAAATGATGCCCGTCCCAACTCGAACCCAAACTAAGAAACTCGAACCGTGCAAGCCTCTAAGTAGCTACTTACCATAATCGTCGTAAAAAAAATAATTTTCACTCGCATGAACTCAGACCTTCGAAAACACTGATCACAAAATGAAAAATTTCCAGAAGTACTTTTCAGCCCACATGATATCGAAAAACATTACGTTAGGCAAAGGAAATCACAATTATAGGTTTCACGTAATCTTACAACTACTAAGACCCCGAATGATTCTCCAAGAGTTAAGTGAATGAAGATGTTCTATTTTGTCAAATATTACATCCAAATTAATAAATGTAATTTGGTGAGTGTTAGAAGAATGGCCAATTATTCGATTCACTAAAACTTAGCATGATGAGTTGAAAACAAATCATTAGTAAATACAATAGAATGAAATAGCTTATCCCTCTCATGGAATTCTATAGAAAACAAATGTCATGGAAATACGTCCTGTAATCATAAATGAATTCTATGTTATTGGACCATTAAAAATGTCTGATGAGCTAGATTGGTGTACTTACGTTATTTTATGAATGGTTTAAATTTTCTTTTATCAAGTCTAGCACTTCATATGTACGTACGTTAAGTCGTGATATTATCGTAAGGCTGACGATGAGTACCTGATTTGATAAGCAAACAGTAAATACTACAAAACTTGCTTTTAGGAATATACCTTAGTTAAATGAAATAAACTTAGGATGCTAACCGGAGTCTCTGAGAGACCATAGAAATGCAATTTTAGCAATAATTTTTTAAAAAATGCGGAAGTCTCAAAACAGTGTTCCTATGAGGTGGACTAGTTCAAAAAACCCAAGAGATTCCTTTTATTCAGGAGTCCTCATATTAAGATTCCGAAAGGGCCCTTATGTTTGGTCAGAAGCCCAGGGAAGGGGACTATCCACTTGAGGGTTGCAATGTGGGGGTCCCTGAGTTCGTCAGGAACCTGGACCATCCACCATGTTACGATCGCGAGAGAGCCCCCGTGTTTGGCAGGCGTTCCAGGGGGACCCTCATGCTAGAATTACAAACGGGCCCACGTGTTCGCTCAGCAGTCTCGAAGAACACGCTATAGTTTGTCTAAAAGTTTCGAGGAGGGTTTCCATATCCAGATGATATAACAAAGAGGACTCTTCCCCTGTTTCGGTTAAGAATCCCCAAGGGCTCCCAAGGCCAGTTTGACCCGCAATGGAGCTAGTTCTGAAATTCAAGGTGGCTGGTTTGCAGCCTGAAGTAGCAACACATGGGCTTCCGCTGAAAGGTCACTGCCTACTAGATCAATCTTTAACGTTGTAGTGGACTACTAGTAAACGATAATTTACCTTGTTGATTATCTACGTAATTAACATTTTAGGCAATAAATTTGCATAGATTATATTTATTTCAACATACTCCGTAGATGAATATAACATATAGAATGTGCAGCGCCTTTTGATAATCTTCCTTTAATATTTCTTTACATAGATAATTACAAGCAGATAGGATCATTAAAACAGTTTTTGTGCAACGTAAAATATGGAGATTTGATGAGATTCCTTTAGGACCCTAGCGGAACAAGATATATGTTAATACCCTAAGGTATGCTCTATCAATTTACAATAACATATTTTTGAATACACAGATTTTTATACCCGTGTGGACATATGACATCTTGCCATATGCCAGTAAGAGTATTTACACATCATCCAGCAACTCTAAAATAAAGTACTAAGGAACATTGTCAATGCTCCTTGGTACTGCAAAAACAGAGATATTCAGAGAGACCTGGAAATGGACACTGTTAATAAGACCAATAAAAAATTTACTAAGAGTCATGAACAACGACTTCTTTAGCACGTCAATCCATCTTCCACCTCGAGAGGTAGATGCCTCTAGGCAGGTTTCTCAAGACAAGTCTACGAACTCAGCCTCTTTCATGGCAGTTGAACTGGAGATTGTCCTTCCTTGTAGTCCTCCTCCGCCCTCTTGGACTTAAGCTCACCATACCATCTTAGCTGGCTATCTTTTATCATTTCGTCCAATCTCATCTTTATCGTGGTGTTCTGAACTCTATTACGACAGGTTTTACCTGGCACCTTCCTCAGGTACTTGAAGAGTCTTCCTGTACTTTGCTATCAAGGTCTAGGTCTCGCTGGAGTAGCACAACGTAGAAACAAACACACCTTTATATACTGCCAGTTTTGTAATATCAGTTACCTCTCTTTTTCCTAGAAATTTTCTGTTCATGGCATAAAATAATTTAGTTGCTAAAGCTATCCTGTCATTAAGTTCCTTTCGTATCTTTCCATCCTGGCTAATATGCGCTTCTATGTACTTAAAGTGCTCTAACTCTTCTGCATTGTCTTCCCCGAGCGTAATATGGTGCCTCGAAACAACTATGCTTTTTGTCTTTGAAATGCTTATTTTCAATTATCTCATACGGAGCTTTTCTTCTTCCCATATGTTCATATTAAATTGGAGTTTTTTCAGTGAATCAGCAAGAAATACCACGTCATCAGCAAAGGCTAATGAGGAAAGCTTGACTGGTGGTAGTCTCCAGTTGTCAACCATCAGGCTTTTGCATCTTCTCTCACAGTCTTTGATGACACTATCCCTTACTATAATAAATAGTAGTGGGCTCAGCACATCTCCTTGTCAGAACAACAGTTCGACGTCTTCATGTAGCTTCGACAATCTTTATAAAAACTCTTTATTCTGACTATTAATGTCTCATTGAGATCTCTAAATAACATTCCATGGTACACTATCAAATCCCTTTTCTAAACCTATGAAGCAGAGGTAGAGCTTTTTTTCGTAATCAATACTCTTTTGAATCATATGCCGCAAAGTAGAGATTATATCCTGGGTGCTATAGCTTGGTCTGTAACCACACTGCGGCTCAGCCGGAGTATTTCTTACCTGTTCCCTTAGTTTCTTTTCAAGGATCCAACTATACAACTTTCCTGGAACACTTAATAAAGATATTCCTCTGTGATTGGTACATTCTCCGTTATCACCTTTCTTGAACAACGGGATTGTCACAAAAATCTTCCAGTCCTTGGGCATCTTTCTAATTTATCAAGTTCATAACTTCCAAAAGCACTTTCTTCCTTTTTATATTTAAGTACTTCACAACTTCAGGAGCGATGCAATCCCTTCCCGCCTCCTTTCCTAATTTTAAGTCCTTCATAGCAAACTCAAGCTTCTTTATTGTTATCCCTGTTTCCTTTGTGGAGCCGCCATTTTCTGATATGTCTTCTTCCACTCGAGTTCCTTCTAATAGTTCACTGAAGTGCTTTCTTCATCTTTCCGTTATTCTGTTCTCTTCTGTCAATAGTCTCCCTTCCTTATCTTTTAGAAACTTGAGTGGATACTCTGCTTGCTTTTCCTAAATATATGGGGCCTGATTTTCTAGTTTTTTCCATATATTATTGCTGCGCTATACACTTTCGGTTATGCGTTCTTCCTTAGCTCTTTATAATGTACTGACTCTGCCTCCGCCTAGGAAGACTGATTTCCTTCCTTACCATACCATACATGATAATATTCAGTTTAATCTTGGTTCTTCGTGTCGTCTTTAGTTTCCCCCCTCTTCAAACCATTTTGTTATTTACATTCATTCTAGGTTTTAATTAGTCTTTTTCTATAATCATTCGTTTTTACATCATTCGTTTTATCTTGATTTTTAGAGACTTACCTTTAAGGTCTAGCTCTACTGCATATGTTATTCACTCTGATTATTATGTCTACTCTGTTTAACTTTTCTATTTCTAATTTATTCTGAGGATTTAGTGCAATAAACAAAAAGGAAAGAAGACTTATTCCGTTTTGTTTCACTTTTTTCTTTTTGTTAGATTTTCTTATTTGAGAAATCTTATTCTGATATGGTCTTCTTATCTTCTCAGGACGATAACCTTACTCTTTTAACCATTTATTGCATTTCTCAAATATTACTGTTTTATGATATGGTTTAAACCAGCCCATTATCTTGAAAAATCTTAGTCTTACGTCTTCCACCTTTTTTAGTTGAACTGATTCTTCATATACGTGTTCTAGAATAAAATAAATTTGAAAAGTTAAGAGTTTTCACCTTCCATTTGATTTTTTATGTATTATTTAGAGAACTTGCTTGAGGTTTTTCAGTTATAGATGTTTTTTATTCTCGACTGTATCATAATAATATTGCTACCAACAGAAAAATAGATCTTTAAATCTATTAGGGCTAATGGTATTAGGATCAATATAAATATTCATGTAGTCAGTAATAATCTCATACCTAAAATGTCATACTTTTCTGCATAGTTGCTAATTTAATTTAATTAATGATTTTAGAGATAGTTGTGGTGGTTAACTAGTATCTCGCTGAAAATGTTAAACCAATTAAAACTTTCAGAAATAAATTTAAAATGCCTTTTCCCCATTTTCTTCTAAAATTGGTTGCCTTTTGTATGCGTACATTCTGACTACTAAAATTAAGTAAAGAACAAGACAATCTTCTTCCAAACACATCCTTATGGAAAAACACCGTTTATAATGTATTTATTATTAGAAATGAATATTTAAATTACACATTTGTTTCCCTTTTTACTTTCTCGATAAACTGTTTTTTTCCTCGCATCTAAAGTTACTCTTTTTGTAATTTCATCACACCCGCATAGTGTATATATACGAAAATCAATTTACGAATTCAATAAAGCGCCATCGCCAGAAGGCCTACTCCCCATACGGAAACGAGTAAGCATAAATGCTCAGGTGTTCGTTCTTATTCCCAAAGCAGAATACTATATACAGAAGAGGAGTTGGCAAATCAGTAGCATAACAAAGAATCGCCAACAGCAGAAGTGTAGTAGGTGTGTAGGACGCGTTTCCTTCCGGGAAACGCCAACGTCGACAGATCGTGCGGTGCATAATATGTATGTGCGAGAGCTAAGTATTGATGAAGTCGTACAACAGTCGCCATACGAGCATGACATTTATGGGTCGTTTTACGAACTTGCATGTTCTCACATGGCTGTTGTACAAGACCATGAAAAGGTTGCATTGTAAAATACAACCTCTTCACTTGTAAAACACCCCGCTAAACGATGTGCTCGAATCTTTATGCGGCCACTGGCTTTGTTGCGTACCTAATACCATTGTTTTGGTTCTGAATCGGCTATTGTTTTACTTATTTTATACGAGACCATGCTAAGCTAACTACTTCACGGTGCTGTGTATACATAAACTAGACGACCGCATTGCTTCTTATTACACTTTATACTAACCATTAGTAAGAAGAAGAAAACTTCGTGATCAATCGCTCAGATAAAACATTCCGCCAACAACTTGAATCTGGAATTTTAATTCGATATTCATTAGTTGAAGTAGTTAATCGATATAAGAAAATAATTTATTGCTATAATAACAAGGAATTAAACTAATCAAAATTATAAATTTATTTTTGTCTGCAAATTAAACTTGTTTGTTTGTCATAGTATTAATAGCAAAATATTAACCATATATGGAACAGAGCGTGCGAAAGGTATTTTATAATTATAAAGGTTGCTTTTGATGTTAGAAGCGTTCTTAACTTATTCTTATTTAATTCTCGCCAAGTGCATACATACACGTCGAGTTTATTTATGATTTTTTTTTATTATCTTGCTTTACATTACTCTTAATCTAATTGTAGTTAGTCCTGTAATTTACTTTAACAAGATTTAATGAAGTTCTTTGACATGTATGTATGATGCTGATGAAAAGCAAGATTCTGCATTTACTAATTAAATTAATAACAGCCGGAATTAAACCTGTTCGTCGCCTCTTTACACTGTCGCCAGCATGGGATATTATGTTGTCGCCTTCGCCAATTAAACTTAATTCAAAAAATTTAAATTGAGCTTTTGAGGTTTTCTAGTCTGTATGGAGTTTTCGAATTTTTAGCACAACCAGAAAATTCCCCAATGTTTTATAAGGAGTAATGTACAGATTACACATGCAAGAATGTAACGAGTTACCTACCTGCATAAATTTCACTTAAACTCTTTTAGCTTTTAGCTTAGCTGTTCCTGAGTTGTTAAGTAAATTCCAAAGCATTATAGCAAGTTAGCACATTCATTACATAGTATAGTGATAAGAACTCCATAGAACAATTATTTTGTTCTTATGGTACTATATCAAACATGTAAAACAAAGAAAATGATTGAAATGTACCAAACCAGAAAATTTTGTAAAACTGACCACTGAAGTAGAAAGAATTGCTAAGCTGTCAATTGGTCATCATCATTAACATTGGTTAACGCATTCACAAGATTAATAAGAGGTTCTGTATAAAACTGGCTTAAAGTTAATGGTAAAAAGTTAAACACATGGGAAGAACGAAAGCAAACTAAGTATCATAGACCGTTTTAAACGTGGAATGTTATTTTCCGAATTTATTATTTTTCAAAACCAGACAGTTACAAAATTCTGAGTTTATTATTCAGTATATTTATGAAAAAAATGTCTTACTGAGAAAACCACCATTTCTAATTTCCAAAACAGATCGTGTGTTTTTAATTTTTGAAGGCATTACTGAGTCAGTTAATATATCGATTCTTTTGCATGCCTAGTTAGAAAGATGCCATATAATCGCCGTTTAAGAAAGGCAATTAAGTTAATTCTGCACATGAGTATTTCAAAATTGATCGTGATGTGGTCAAACCAACAGAAATCAAAGAGACCAAACAACTTATTCATTGTTGTAATCCTGCTGCTAGGCTAATAACTGATCAAATATGTTTTAGATAGAAACCGAATGATCGTATTTCTTATACGCATCCAGAATCATCAGCAACTAACAAGAAAGGAAACAAATTTGACAGTGTCTACTGATAAAAAAGAAACTTTAACAAATCAGCCTGTTATTGGTCGTACAATGTCAAGGAATGCTATCAGATCAGATTAACTGTCTTTAAACTAAGCAGCCTTTGATCACTTTGATTTCAGTACAGAATTGAATTGAAATCTTAAAATTGATGCTTTTGCAGATTCAGGGTCAGTAGCAGCTTTAAGTGATAGAAATTCTCTACCAGATAATACAGAAAATAATTCACGGCAAAAATGAAGTTTTAAAGTTATTAGAAGTATAGTGACTCTATTAAGCTGGATATCATCTAGAATTGCTATATGTAAAGATCTTCCTGTTCCTTTGATATTAAGAACAATTGCCAATTTGTAGTACACGTAAGAATAATTCATGAACCAGATGGGTAGCATTTGCATTGTTATTCCGTGTACTATGCAGAACTATTTAATTTTCCAGTTGTTGGATACGTTCTGAAAGTATACTGTAAAAACAAATTTAGATTTTTGGCAAAAGATTTTACTTACTAACTCGTAAAAGAATCAAAATATTTGTTTCTATTGACGATAATAAACCGGAAGAATTTCCTGATTTTTAAATAAAGATAAATTTGAAACACCATAAACCAATTTGAAGCAAATCTTGTCGTTGAACAGAACCAGAAAGAAAATTTTTGAAAACAGCTGTAGAAGAATGGTTACAAAAAAGACGGTTTTTGTGGAATTTCCAAATTTGGTTATGTAGCACCAACCGTTTTACCCAACTACCCCTTATGCTGTGACAAATTATTCGAAAACTACCCAATTAGGATTGGATATCGGCAAACAATTGATAGAATGGATGACATAGTTTTACACATAGTATAACTAAAATACAAGTTTTGCTTATCAATTTCAAAATTCAAGAAAAGGATGTTCCTGGAGCAGCAGTTGTTACTCTTATTCTTTTAGGTAAGGATTAGATTAGCAGGTAGGTCATCAACAATATCGCAAATCATCAAAGCAACACGAGGATAATTTGAAAAGTTCTTGGAATGACCTATACGCCGTGCTAGTAGTGTCAAGTTATTAATGTCATCTTAACATTTTATCTATCAACAGACATCTGCCAAAAATTCATTTTATTGTATTAATTCATTCTATGTGAAAAAAGTGCTCGCAAAGGAAGCCAAACGTGTGTTGTCAAAATGGAAAAAAGTTCGTTCAGTGGTCAAGTTTTTTGTTTTGGAAGGTTTATCGGCAACGGAAATTCATAAAAGGTTACAAAAAGTGTTGAAGGAACCTGCACCATCCTTTTCTACTGTTTCAAAGTGGACTATGGAGTTTAAACGTAGCCGTACCAGTGTGGAAAGGTGCTACAACTACAGAAGTGGTACAAAAATACATGATATGGTCCTTGCGGACAGGCGATTGAAGATTACTGAGTCAGCTAAGGCTGCTGGCATTTCAACTGAAGATTTGACAATGAAAGAACTCTGCGCAAGATGGGTGCCGCATTTGTTGACCGTCGATCAAAATCGCATTCGACTGCAAATATCACGGAGTTGTTTGGGCCGTTTCAACAAAGATAGAACAGATTTTACACGGCTATTTGTAACTATGGATGAAAGTTGGATCCTTCATTATATACCGGAGTCGAGACAGCAGACAGAAGCTGGTTCTTCATTGGCTGGTAAGGTTATGGCGTCGGTATTCTGGGACTCAATCGGAATACTTTTGATTGATTCCGTGAAAAAGGGTCAAACCGTTACAGGAACATACTAAGCCTCCTAGACAAATTAGATAAAAATATTAAGACAAAAAGAAGGTGCTCTGTCATCAGAACAACGCATCTATTGCAATGGCTAGATTGGACGAATTGAGGTGTGAATTGTTGGAACATCCGCCTTATTCTCCGGATTTAGAACCATCAAACTTCCTCTTTTTTTCCAAATTTAAAAAAATCTGTGGCTGGAAAACATTTCAAGACAAACGAAGAGATCATTGCAGCAGTGAGGACCTACTTTGAGGAGCTTCCGCAAGATCATTACAAGATCGGGGTAGAATTACTGGAAAAACGTTGGACCAAGTGTATTACTGTTTTAGGAGATTATGTTAAAAAATAAAATGATTTTTATGATTATAAATATGTTCTTTCTTTTCCATTCCGAGAACTTTTCAAATTATCCTCGTATACAATGATAGACTTTGAACTTATCTTGATATGATAATTTGGTCATAATTTTACGTAATGTTCAAAGTCAGTCGTGCAAAAGGTTTGAAGCTAGAAAACAGAAGCGTGTATTTACAGAACAGAATGTTATTGCCAACCATCTATCACAATTTCCACATTTAATTAACATTTGTTTAGCAGTAATTATCTACTGTTAGCAGATCTAGTCTACAAGATGCACAAAAGCAAATAGTTACATAAAATTTCTTTTATCAGTACTATACCTTTTCGACTTCGAATTTAAATTGAAAACAATCACTTTCAGATTAGAACAATCAATTTCAAATTTCAACTTCAAGTTGAGATCAATCAGCTTTAAATTCAGACTGATCAACCTTAAACCAAGTTGGGGTTAGTCTCAATTTTAAGTTGATTGATTTCAATTTGAACATTTAGAACAGATCGGAAATTTGTTTGAGATAAGCGATGTCATTTTACTACGTATTTTAGAAAATCAAGGAGAAGTTAAAGAAAAGATCATTGTATGTACCTTACGCTCTGGGCTTTTTAATTCTCAAAATCTGTCACGATGATGGGCATTTAATTTAAAACCATGAAAAGAGTTCGAATTGGTGGAAATCATTACGAAAAGATTCCAAGGTTTATGCCAGTTTTTGGTCCATGTTGTACCTCGGGTCTTTGAATATTGCTCTACCATCACTATTTTAAAGTTAAAACCATTTACCTTACATTTTTATAGTATTCGCGAGAGAGTCGAATTTTAGTTGCCAATTACTTGTTTTGACAACGTTGGCAGCCACTGTATGTTTTAGAGGTGCATAAGTAAATTTCAACTTTTGTTTTAAGAAAGTTATTGTGTGTACTTCTTTTGCAGGTGGAGAAAATTAAGACTACAGGTAAGTAATAAATTTGATGGTCTCTATAATTGTCAGGTTAGATTCTATAATATAAAAGTGTCTAATGTTGTACATCAGGTCTGTAAACTGTGTCATGACCCAAAGTTTTTTAAAATATTTTTAGTTATAAATCATTTGAATTTTTGTTTACCTTATAGATCATGCCAAGAAACACGAAGGAAATTACCAGATCACCGATCAACATCGCAGCTCTTAAAAGAGCTGCGACTGATGTAAAGAACGGAACCAAAATAAGAACTGCGACAAGAAATGCTTGTGTTTCAAAGACTACATTCGATCGTCACATTAAAAAATATAGAAATGCTGAAGTGCCCAAAACACATTTTAAGGAATGTCGCAAAGAAAGTGTTTGACGATGCTTTGGAGTTCGCGTTGGTAAATTTTCTAAAACAAGTGGCAGCATTGCATTATGGCTCAACTAAACTAGAAGTGTACGATTACGCAAAGGCAAATGATGTTTAAATACCGGACTGTTAGGAGGAATCAAGATCTGCTGACCTTATGTGGTTAAGAGGGTTTCCTGAACGCCATCCGTCGTCGTTGGCTTTGCAAAAACCTGAAGCAACAAGTCTTGCCCGTGTCGCAAATTTTAATTGAGAAAACATTTAAGCATTTTTTGGGAATTTAAAAAATGTTATGTCAAGACATTATTTAACACCTGACAAAATTTACAATCTGGATGAGACCGGAAACTCAACTACCATGTCCCACCAAAAATTATATGTGAAAAGGGATCCAAGCAAGTTGGGAGAGTAAGGTCAGGAGAAAGAGGGGTAAATGCGACCATGATTGCTGCTGTTAGTTGGCAATCATGTCTTGCCAGTGATTGTTCATTTCAAACCGCATATTGTCGGCTTAATATGAAAAGTGCATAAGTCCAAAATTTGAATAAAATGAGATCTTAATGCCTTCTAATTTAGAATTACCTTTTCCACAG
This sequence comes from Ignelater luminosus, assembly GCA_011009095.1. Classification (NCBI taxonomy): domain Eukaryota; kingdom Metazoa; phylum Arthropoda; class Insecta; order Coleoptera; family Elateridae; genus Ignelater; species Ignelater luminosus. The sequence continues at coordinate 55,980 of VTPC01090904.1, forward strand.
ATTAAATTCGAAGATACTACTTAAAATTAATAGATGGCGCTGAAATAGCGCAAATAAAATGATGCACAAGCCCACTAGCATTGACAGCTTAAAGCAGTTTTTCTTCCTTTTCCTGCTAAAACAAACTTTTGGGACTTATGCACTTTATATATTAAGCCGACGATATGCTCAATGGTTGTCAAGCTGGCTTCGCTGGAGGTGCCAACCCGTCGGGGTGGTCCAATGAAAAACTTTTTGTTAATTATCTAAAACATTTTATCAATGGTGTCAAGCCATCGACTGACGAACCGATACTACTTATATTAGACAACCATAATTCCCATGTTTTTATCACAGCTATTGATATTGCGAAGAACAATTGAATAATTATGTCACCTCATACGTCCCACACTGTTTTTGGTCCCTATAAAACATTTTATAATAACTGCTTGAACGATTGGATGATAAGCAACCCAGCTACCATTTGTGACTCAGGAGGAATTATAGGAAAGGCTTTCGATAAAGCATTTACTACAGAAAATATAAAGAAAGGTTTTGTAGTTACGGGAATTTGTCCATTAGACAAAAATGTGTTTTTGTCAAATTTTGTTACTGATAAGCTCTCTGAAGAAACGATGCTTTCGATTTCTTCTTCGTCGTCTGAAGTTGGTATTATCAAATCTCCAGAATTAGTACGACCATTTCCTAAAGCACCGCCTCAAAAGATAAAAGGAAGAGGATGGAGAAGAAGGAGAAAGACCAGAATTTTAATCGACTCGTCGGAGAAGGAAGAGATTGAAACTAACCAGACAAAGAAACTTAAAGCAGTAAGTAAAGGAAAAGACAATATTCAAGCAAGGAATACTAAATGGTGGAAACTTAACGAAAGTACTTTAGAAGATGAAAGTGACATACCTTTAGCCGATACTGGTAATGACAACATGAAGACATTAATGGAAAAAAATTGATGAACAGAGGACTGAAGATATCGACAAACACTTTATAGAGGAATCCATGTCACAAGGAAATTTTTATTTGGTTAACAAACCTGTTTTTTATTTTGTTGCCCAAGTCATTAATGGTCTAAACTGTCAAGAATATTCAAAGTAAGGTATTACAAACGCTATCGTTCTAGTACTAAATTTGTGTTAGAAAAAGACGACATTTACACACTTGAAACTTCCTTTAGCTACTGCATCTGAGTGACAACGTTCTCAAATTCAATTTAAAGTCGAATTTTCTTCATATAATGTTAAAAAAATATTTTGTTTTTCCTTGTCCGTAATAAATTTCTATTCTGCAATACTTTTACCTATTTGTTTTATTTTTCAATATCCATTTTGTTTCCAGGTTTATAGATTGCATGTTCCAGTGCATTTTCTGCTATTTCGTATACTGGCCCAAGGTACATTTAGCTATAACCCAAGGTACAACATACTGATGTGCCTTGGGCCAAGATATTTCTTAATTTAAATTATTTAATTTGCGACGTGTAAAAAACGAATTTAAACCTGGAGATCTGGTATTACATAACTGACCATACGCTGTAGATGGCTAGCTTACACCAAAATTCAAAAGGCCATTCCGCATTATGCAGCCAGTTGGGACAGTATCTTATAAAATACAGGACGTTATTTTATCCTCAAGATTTAAAACTATTTTAGATTTCCATTCCCTAGATGTTCCTTCAATTTGAAAGCTACCTCAGATGAAGAGAGTAGTAATTTAGTTTAAAAATTGTAATTTTACTCACGGATTTTCCTGCTGATCATATTTTTCTATACATGTAAATAGTCAATAAAGCAATAAGAAATCCATATAAACACCTTAAAAGAGATATTTAAAATGGTAACTTAATCTTACCATATTGTAAACAAAAATTATTTTTTAACAAAATAACAGAATCCAATAACATTTCACTATAATACCAGCATCTGTTTGCAACGATACAATACAGTTATCGGAAATTTCAGTGTAATTCCAGACTGTAAACATTCAAAGACCTGATGGTATTTGCGAGCTATTTTTTGAGTTTTAGTAATGATTTATTAAAATTAATAAATCGTAACAATTTACAGACACTAAAAGTTATAAATATTGCTGGAAATCATCCTTTTTAATGTACTGCAAGTTACAATAGTAAAATAACTCTTGAAAGAACTTGAACTGCAGAGATCACAGGATAGATATAATTAAGGGATGAAGCTTACATAGTTTCAAAGTTGTACACCGTTTGGATTAATTCTAAGATTTCTCTCTTTTTACAACAAAGGAATGCAAAAAAAATATATTTTACGTCCATCATCAAACAGCTTAAATGATACACCTACTTGACATTTCTATCAAAAACAGCAAACAGAAATTATTTGCTTTTCAGCAAAAAGTAGCTTTGTGACTAGTATACACACACACATGAATCATTTTTCTGCAAAAATAATTTCTGTGAAAAAAATAATTCACAGCTTTGTTGCTTTTACGTCGAATAGTGCACACAGCCTACTTCTATCGGGCTAGTTTTTTATTAAACGAACTTTATGTTTTATCATCTATCGTTGTTTGATCTTTGATCTGTAAACTAACTTGCTGAGGTATTAAATTTAATTTTTTTTGCATGAACTAGCTCTCTAATAATCTTTAAACTCAGTTTTTAGATACACAATTTTATTAAATGAAAAAATAAAAATTGAAATGAATTTAGATATACTACAAACTTTGAAAGGTTTCCAGCTTTTTTTTTACAGAACTAGGGTTTGCACACAAGTTGCAACAAATAGAACTTAATGGTACTTAAAGGTATATCATGAGATAGAAACAATGATTTATTAAGCAAATAGTTGACCACTCAAGTATCGATGAAATGAAGAACCTATTAAGAAGTAGAAGAAATTGGAAATTATGCAATAAATGGTTCATCACTATTCTTTTTCTTTTCTGTGGACGTTGATGTCTTCGTTTGATTTAAATTTGATAATAAAATCTAAATTGCAACTTTATTTTATTCAAACGATCGCACTTGAATCTTTGAGAGAACAAAAATATTATAGGTGAATAAGGGTTTGTTCTTCTTAAACCTAGACTACAACAATGCGCTGTTCAATTCCTTTCTGTCCCAGCACTGCCCATTCGACATTCTGAACTGTTGCCATCGCTCTGACGGGTTTGGTTACCAGACGCTTCCTGGCCAGTGAACTCCCTAGTGAGCCACGGCAACCGTTTCACAATCATTCACCTAACGATAGCGTACATATAATACTAACTGGATACTAACACCATTACCAAATCATCATCAGCGTTGGGACCGTTTACACCGCTGGAATCTGCGCCAACCGCTGCAGAAACAACCTTGTTCTTGCTACCACCGTTGTTCTCGTAAAATACTCGGCTACAAAATATTTATACCAAAACACCAATCACCAACAGTCCACCTCCTTGAAACTATTACCTTCTGTTCTAAAATGGGCCCAATCAATTTTAAATTGAGAATAATCAATTTCAAATCACCATTCCATTACACAATCATTTAACAATGAACAGAAGTCTGAATCAAACTTACCAATGTGCTACGATTTACGACCGAGCCAAACTCGAAATAGCTGATAGGATTCAGTCTATTAAATAAAATTCACAGTTTACAGTAAAACTCAATAATCAAGAAATCAAAGCAATAGGAGTGGGGCGCTCCTCATGGTTGCTTTTGCACCTCACGGCGGGGGTAAAGTCAGCGGAGTACTAGAAATCAAAAAGGGCTTACCGCTTCTTTGACTGCGTTCTCTGCCACTGCTAGAAATAATCATAATTTATTTGGACTTCATGTGTTGGTCAGCTTACAATGTGATGGTACGACGCCAAAGTTGACAAAAAAAAAGCATGTAACATACAGGTCTGATTTTTCTACTCGTAGTCTAATCTGTTTCGCACAAAGCAAATAAAATCAAAATTGTGCTTGTTTACCCAACCAAGTTTGAAAATGCTGCAAGTCCGAATATCCAACACTCAACAGAGTTTGGTTACCAGACGCGGGAAAATAGTCACCTTAATCTCCCAAACATAAGTGAAAATTTTGTTATTGGCCGAAGATGTTACAAAAACATAGACCATAATGACAAACGCTTATATGATAATTCCAAGCTGAAAAGCTATTATGACGTTTAAGAAGTTACAACGCGAACTAAGAATAACATTTCATGTAAGGCGTATTTTCTGAAAGAATTTTTCATCAACATGAATCAAACACAAGGGTTTTTCTATTCGTGTCTATTTTTTCTTCTGTTTACTTGCATGGAAAACGTAGAAGAGCAATGAAGTGGATACTTTACTAGTTACCAGAGTCTTTAGCTAGAGCTAGAGACCCCTAGTACTTTTGAAGGTTTTTTCAATTTAGATTCGGTCGAAGATACAGGCCATACTAAGATTAGCGAGCCTGAAAAAACTTTTGAAAATGGAACACCCAATAAAGCAAATTTGCGACTGACTTTTCTGTCATACTTAAGAAAATAGGCAAGATTGTCACAAACACATACGATTTTGCAGGAAAGTTTTAGTGGGCGATTGTAGGGTAGCTAGCTCAACCAACAGATCGGTCAGTCACTATACTAGTCACAGCCTTTTTTAACATCACACCAATTGGTCTATACTCCGAGGTTTGGGTTCCTTTCGTAGACCGAGACCATCTTCTGCTAATCAGTCTGAGGCTCCTTAGACCTGTAACTCTATAGCTGCTCAAAATTCTCAATCCTGAGATTGTGGTTTTGAGAAGTTTTTACCCATAAATTACATTACCAAAACCGACTTTTCAAAGTCAGCAGCTTTCAACAGTTTTCCAAATATCTCGCTGCCACCCATACCATCACCAACACCATCTGACTATTGTCAAGCAGTTTCAACACCACCGACCGACTACACTATTTTCCAGCTCTGCCTGCAGCCAACAAATTCAGAAGACACAGGTCAGCGACGCTGTAATAGGTTGAAATATGGAAATCGATGTTATAAGGTTCCTGCTTTATAAACACCCGACAATTACAAGGAGGCTTTTGATGTTAGGTGAAAGCTGATAAGATCTTTTTCGGATGTTAATGATGTCCCTTATAGCGTCAAGCAAAGTTGCAAATTAAGGGGTCAATGACTCGGATGTGTTATAGATACTCACGTGCCTAGCGGATGGAATGCTGAATGTGGCGTTGACATGGCCGTTGTTGGAGCCCGCGGCAGGAGCACTGGATGTGGTTAGATATCCATTGGCTGTAGCGGACGATGTTTGTCCATGATGATGGTGAAAAGCGAACAACGTACACAGCAGGAGAACTAGAGCTTGCGATAAACAGGTGGATGCGGCATATGCAGGGTTTTCGAGAGCCACACTCCTACTCGCGCGATGTAGGGGGTGAGTTCGGTAGTGGCCACCAGGCACAAGCGGTGATAGTGGCAAAAGTAGACTTTGGGGTCGTCAAAATGCGAACACCTGGGAGAATAGGAAAATCAAACACCCGCGCAAATAATCGCTCCTTTCCCCGAAGGTAACGACGTGCGCGTGTGGAAAAGGACACCTCGCAGGCCGGATCCCAGATTGATAGCCGGCGGTGCTCCTGGGCCTTCACCCAGGTATCAGAATACGTCACCCGGGAGAACACCAGTGGGGAGGCGCCTGGCACGGACAAGAACGGAACAGTAGGGAGGAACCAACTTTGAATGAATACTGCGCGAAACTGAGTATTAGGAAGCAATTCAATGTTAATTCCCCGCTGAAGGCGGGAGGTCGTTCTAAGCTCCCAGGAGCTACTCCAGCTTGTTTGGTGGACAAAATTTGGCATCGACGTAGAGCCCGTTCATTTCGCACTCGATCTTAGCATGCTGGTGCTTGCTGATGAGATGGTGCGCAGCAGCGTTGTCCGTGATGCCAGCATGGTTAGTAATGTGGTAGCGTCCCGGTAGTAGTGGCCTCTTCTGCAGTTCTCGCTGATGTTGACGATGGTAGCGATGCAAAGTGAACAACGTTTTTGCGGCGAAGTGCTATTTATGGTGGTGGGGCCTTGGAAAGTACAGTTCAGGTATTTGTCTTAACCACTAGGGGAATCCACGGAAAACCCTAGTGAGAACAGTCGACTCGGAGAAGTCCCGGGCCTTCTGAATGCATACATGGATGGGATGTCGCTGATTACTTTGCTCGGTTTTTCACGGTGGGCTGAGATGGGGATTCGAAGAGGGATATGGTGCAATGTTACCTGTAGCTTAATGGAGTGTCAAGAAGAATGTCCGTCAGATTGGGTGGCAAGTTATCTGCACGTTTCATCATGACAGATGGTGGGTGGTCGAGTTTCTTTCGGGGTGACAAAGCTGAGGTTAGAAGAATGTCAAGAACGTGCCCTCTGTTTTGTTCTACCGCCCTGCTCACAAAGCGACCCCTTATAAATTCAAGACGCGCATCTACAGGGGAAATTCCCGCTCTATCTCAGACTTCCTCCAAAGGGTGTAAGCGCTTCAAGCGGATAATTCTCCTGCAGATGGCTTTCTCCTTCTGTCGAAGTCTCCTGATTGCATATGACGGAGTGGAACCGAAGACGGTGCGGCTCGGAGCTTGAAAAGCAGCCCCTCACGGCAGACCTTGCAAAAGCCCTCTCAGTGTCCAGAAAAGTGACCGCCACGTATCTTCTGGAGTTGAATGCTACCGAGACGTCAGTATGCAGGCGGAGGATTGGATTAGTGGTGGATCTGCTCTGGCGGAATCCAGCTTGATGGTCTGGAAGGAGGTTGTTGTCGTCTAGATGTGCTTGGAGTCTATTTGTCAATATCCTTTCGAACACTTTCCCTAGAATGTTGAGGAGTGAAATGGGCCTATACGAAGTTGAGTTGGTACGACACTTTCCAGGTTTGTGGATCATGATGATTGTTGCTTCTTTCCGGGCGGCATGAAGGTAGCCGCTTCAAAGGCAGCTGCTGGAAATTTGGGTAAGTAGGACTACGGCAACCAGTGGCAGGTGGCGAAGGGCTTGTCTCGTGAGAGAGTCGTTACCCGGGGCTGAATTCTTGCCAGAAGCGAGCGCATCAGCAGTATGGGGCTGATAATGTCTGGAAGGTAGTTGATGGCTCGGAGGGTTTGATCGTTAAAGAGTGGATCATCTGAGCGTTGATGTACCGCTTCGAGAACTTTTGCGAAAATATTCGCCTTATCCAGCGGGTCAGCCATTATTCTGTCTTTGTGGTTGGGGTGGCAGTCTTGGGAAGGTTTCTGGCTAGTGATGACTAAATTTATGCCAGAATTTGGCACCGTCCCGGTGATCCAGACTCGAAAACGTGGCCGACCAGCGCTCCTCTTTTATACGGGTCACATGCTGGAGGACGATCGCACCGAGTCGGTTCCACTGCGTTTTTATCATAGGATCGTGGGTGCAGACGAATTTTCTGTAGACCCGTCGCTTTTGCTGGATAGTATCACGGAGAAAAGCGGTCAGAAGGTACCTCTCAGGTACTACTCTAACAGCATCTTAGATTACTGTTGTGACCTGCAGGACAGTTGCTTCGATGTCCTCAGTACTGTCCAGATGTGGGTCTTTGGGGAGGTTATTTTCCACTTGAGTTTGAAACTCATCCCATCGGGCATTGTTTCAATCTCTGATGGTGCGACGGCCATTCTGTGAAATCGGGACTTGAAATAGCGTGGAATCTGTGACCATTGGTAGATGGTCTGAGGCAATGAGTATTAGGAAATAGTATAAGCTCCGTCCGCATTACTACACGTACCACCAAGAGATCTTGGTATATGTTATTTTCAGTTTTTGTAGTTTGTAACTAAGACAAAATTACAAATCCGACTTGCAGTAAATCGCAAAAAAAACAGTGGGGCGTCCACTACGTTGACACTAATTCATTGGTATCGGAGAAAATATAAAATGGCTTTTACACAAGCAATAAATTAGAATGGAGGCCATTCACTGATTTTGCAACATTCTCGTTAATTTTTCCCGAGGTAAACACTCAGCTTTCTAATGAACTATCATCATTTTGATCTAATTGGGACTTTTCAAGCAAAGATTTCCTTCATGTAATATTGACTAGAAGTTAATGGATGTCGACTTTTATTATTGATGATGTTAATTGGGCTATTGCTACACTTTTTGATATTGTTTAGACACAGACGGTGTGATGATGATGATAACCAAATAAGATTCCAATAATTGAGCAAGTGTTTCGAATAGTCCATGAAAATTCGGCTATCAAAATATGATGCTCTCTGTATTGCTCCCTACAGGGATAATTTTGTAGAGCAATGTTGCAAACTTTAAAATCCGTTAAAAGTATTTTTAATGCTCAGAAAAAGTTAATTTTATTTTTCTGTGGACTCTTCGCTGAAATTTGTCGGTTATATTTCCTTCTAAATAGATGGATAGATAATTTAAAAAAAATTGTGTGAAGAATACGTTGCGTTGCCATCTTATCTAACATTCATGATGTGAAGAATTATAATAATTTATTTAAGGAACGAAGTTTTAAAACAAAAATGAGTAAATATGAGTTTTCCAATTAAACATAATGAAAATTCACTAGACCTTTTTACAGCATTGCCAACCTGTCAGAAAACGTTGAAAAATGAAGGAACTTTGGTGGGTTTATTATGTATTTTGTGTAGTAGGCCAATTAACATTATAAAATGGGTAAAGAAAGAATGCTCTAAATTAGAAGATTAGACAGTATTATTTTACATTACAAGATTTCCGACGTGATGAAAGATTGGTGCCAAATAGAGGTTATATCGCCCTTAAGATTGGTAGAAAATAAAAACGAGCGTTTCATATTGATATTTAGTGACCACATTATAGCTATTATAAATAATAAAGAAAATATTTGTGAAGACCAGGTATATTAGATGACAATAATCTTAATCTACCTAAATCTCTTAATAAACTAATAGTCTAGCATCAATCTACCATAAAGTGTATTGAGATGTATCGTTTGCAATATGTTTAATATCAAAACGAAAGCATTTTCATATCGTAGTGCCTTTGTTAAGTTCTTCTTTCATCCTTTAGGCAATGATCCTTCAACGGCGGCGTTTGCAATAGTTCAATTTGTACATGCATAGATCTAGTTATTGAACTTTTCAAAGAACTTTACGATTCAAAGAAGTGCATCTCCTATCATCAGGTTTAAAGTTTTCCTGGTATTCTTCAGTACACCCTTACGATAACAAACTGTATATACGTAACTTATACAAGTTCAATATCTCTTTCATGTCTTCTTATGAAATGAAAAAGCTTTGAACATTCGTTCATAAACTTTTTATTTAGTTTAGCAAATACTAATTTAAAGAAACCTACCCGTTTTGAAAGTCCTAGCGATGTACAGATGATGTACGTTTGTTTTGAATGGAATCATTTATTCAAAAAGGTCAGCCTTTTCTCATATTACGTAAGTTGCTATTACCCGAGTATGGACACAAGGCATCACAAAGTTCGAGTAATAAGTTAGTTCAACAGTAATGCCGTCAAAGGCTTTCGTCATTTGGTTATGTTTACAGAGCGCATTTCCTAACATTTTAACGACTGACTAAATAAATATCGGCGTTTTTGTTCGGTATCGTTAAGAATAATAAGATGCTTCTTTTGAATCCCTTTTTTACTATAATACCGTTGGAATTGGGATAGCTGCATTACGCATGGATTGTGTGTATAGAAAATGTTTTATTGTGTATGTAAAAGGTAGGATTATTCACTGTCAACTACTGCTATATTAAAGTTGATTAAAGATTACAATTAAATAAATATTTAGGTAGAGATAAGAAAACAAAATAATATTTTTAAAGTTCTCAGCAATGTAATAGTTTCCAAGAAAGAAAATTTCGCAAGAAAGTTTGTTTTATTTTTACAACTAACTTTGTTAGATTAGATAAATAAATTTTATTCTAGGAAAACGGCGAGTTTCTAACTGGTGCAAGCAGATAAGAGAATTAGAGTTAATTTTGTTTATTTTTGTTAACATTTTAGGACATTTTTATAAACTTCCTAGTTGCAAAATTAAAAATTGCAGTTAAAAATACAGATTGTAGAAGACTCTAATAAACAATGATATAATAATTGAATGAGGTAGACTTGTTTTAAGAATTATTAACTTTTGTTAACAAATCATATAAATAAACAAGCGACACAATCTCAATACTTTTAGATAACCATTTCGGAATCTTGAATATACCTAGATGGGGTTAATTATTAGAATATTCCAGAAATTGGATGCTTTGTAGATTGTGATTTCTCATTCTTCATGGTTTTTATAAAATCTTCTCTATTAATACAAATTTTTTGCAGTTGTAGTATAGCAACATATATTTTGTTTCAGGTTTCTTATGGACAATACAATGTCAGAATGCATTCCATGAACGGACCACTTCTGACAACACTACTTCGGATCAAAAAGGTAAGTTTCCACTTAAAGTTAGAATTTTCTCGTTAATACTTAGAGCATCTGTCTTGCACAAGAGTTACTGAGTTTTTCATTTGAAGTTTTATTTCGTTTCTGCCACAATTTCTTACTTTCAAAGCTACAGTGTAACGCTCTAATTATGAATGTCACCCCTTCTAGTTGTAGCAAAATACTTTCTATCATGCACTGCAGTCATAGAGGCTTATTGTGCTTCTCCAGTTAAGTTCCAGTTCCGTATCTTGAATCAGACGACACAGGTTCTTAGTTGAGTAGAGACTAAAGTCGTTTGGTTCCATTGTAACAAACCTAAATAGTTTGGGATTTTTGATGAAACAACGTCTTGCACTGTCTTAATGTTTTTTCCGCATAGTCTGCAATGCAGTTCAGATCAACGCTGAACAGTTTGATATTGTGAAGGTGGTTTCTCACAGGGAGATGATCTGCGAGCAATCCTACTATGGTTTTGAGCTGAGTGCTGCTTACTGCATTGAGCTGCTCAGTTTTTTCGTTGACGGTCCATCTACCAAAAGCTTTCGGTGACTTAGTTTTAGTTTAGCCAACCGGTCGGCTTTTTCATTACGTTCATGTCCAGTATAGTCTGGCATCCAAATTAGTTTAACTGTATTATGGTCTGTCAGTGTACGTAGCGCTCGAAGGTATTCCATTACAAGTTTTGACGTTACTTTTAATTCATTATAAAGTTTTAAGCGCCGCTTTGCTGTCCTTTGTTTCCTTGTTTCCTTTTCGGTTTTTGCCTATACACCTTACGTAGTATTAGATATACTTCTGCCTGAAAAACCGTGGTATGTTCATCTCGAGATAACCAAAGTTTTATCTTCGACTTCATGCCGTATGTTTCTGCTCCCACGCCTTCAGAGGTCTTGATTCGTCTGTGAACCAGATCAATACATCAGATTGCGGGTGCGTTTGCCGTCGCGCTCGGAGATTAGAGGAGACAGATAAGGAGTTTCACATTAAACAACGCCAAACGCATTTGGAGAGGTTTGCGATCAGCTGATCATAGTATGGTTAAACCAAGCAGTAAACAAACCAGTGTAGAGCTTGTTTTCAAATATAAGGGGTAATTTTACAGAAAAAAATACACCAAATGCAAAAGCAGAAATATTATCAAGATTAGAAATGAAGCTGATTCCTTTGCTGATGAACTGATGAACAGCTGATGACGGTGGCATTGCGCTTGCCTGGTTCACAATGCTCACAGCTGCCCGTTGCAGTATTTTGAGCACATTGAGAATGCTCGATTTTATCTGATCTGCGAGAATCGGCGATTCCAAACGCTGCAGACACTTGTCCGAGCACGATGGCAAACGCTTTCGATGTGCACAATATGCTCTGAGCGCACCCCGCATTTGTACAACATTGTTCCAAATTTCTTTGGCAATTGGACCTTGGTAATTTGTATCTAGATTTGTTACTGGGGCAGTATAGGTATATACCGAAGACAGCATCACCTATCCTTTTCCAAATTGAGCATTCACATGAATCTGTAGTTTTAAAGTTTTCTGCTTTCTGAAATTTATGTAAGGATTTGCTTGCTTTTCGTTGTACTTATCATAAGATCTAGCGAAAGAAGATCTAGCAGGATATCCATTGTAGCTGTAGGAATCGCTTTTATGGCTCCTGTTATTCCCAAACGGGCCAATTGTTAAATCTTTATCGCTGATCTAATCACCGATGTATCATACAAATCCCCAGATTGATCATACATTCATCTCACCACCACTAAAGTGGTCTACGCCTTCTTTATTAGTTTGTCAATGTATTGGTTTTTAGTAGGCTTGGAGTCCGAGAACTCTAAGGTACTTGACCTGGCCTCATGATTGTTCTTCACGATGTTAAGTTAGAGGACCTAATTCCTCTATCTTTTTTCTGTTGGTGAAGAGTACTATTGCTGTCTTTTGGAGATTTATCAAGAGATCTTCACATCTCGCCCAATCAGATGCTATATTCAGTCCCATTTTTATCCTTTCCCTAATTATAGTTGCGAACTTACATCTACTATAATGGTGATATTATCAGCGTAGTCTGTGGCGCAAAAACCTTGACCGTGGAGCTCTGACAGCAGTTTGTCAACAACCAGGTTTCACGGCACAGAAGATAAAACTTTTGGCGGGCATCCGCCTGCCACTCTGGTTGCATACTCTTTCTCCAATAAAGTTGAGTCTTCGAGCATAGACTCAATCTATCTGCAACAGTCCTCGAGTCCACTGTTCCCTACAAGCAGTGATAAGAGGTGTTGATAAAAGTCTCTTTTATATCAAGAAAACCCCCAGCGCTACCTACTTTTGATCTTTTACCTTTTAAATAAGATGATGCGTCGTCTTGATCAAGACGAGAAAAGTATTTTTGCAAACGACTTATGTTAGACACAAAACGTCCATTCTAAAAAATAAAGTCATCAAGCTAGAAAAGCAAAATTGTCAATCATTTTGCATTACTTTGTTTAACCAAAGATAACTATTATGACAATTACTTACCTTTACTTATCAGACTACGGGGTAGACAATTTTATCTTTTTGTGCATCATCCTCGACGTCAGGATGATGTATGCGGTTTTGGTGTCCGTGGCCAAGGGCAATAACTGCACATAGTTGTATAGCTAAGACCGTTTCTTTGGCACTTGCAATTTCTTGCACATTCCTATTTGCAATAGCAAGAAATGATATGCAAGACGTTGTCCGGTGCCGGGTCTTATTCGCTGGAAGCAGGTATGAATTGGTCGTTTTTTAACATCCAATCCCGGTAAATGGATTCCCTTCACTCTTGACTTGACTTAAAACTAGACAGACATTGATACGTGCAGATGGTTTCCAGCAACTTTTTCTCTTTAAGTAACTCAGTATGCGCTGCCTTCAATCGCTGAGATAATTTGCCGAAGATTTTTCAAGCCGATTTTAGCTATAATTGCAAGCAACATCTGATAGCAGGATGGGCTGTCTTTTCCAGAGAAAATAAATGTGGTAGTAAGATTTAAGAATAAAAGGTTAACAGGACAGCTGCTGTTTTGTAATTCCTGCGGATGTTCCACAGTCGCAGTGTCTAAAGATCCACTCCAACCTGGATCTTTTGTTCTTTTGCGCTGGTAAAGCCATATTTGCAAGGTGTCAATAAAGCAAACATCTAGAGCAGTTTTAAGTATTAGAAGAGCTACACTGATGTCTTTCACTTGAACGCCAAGTTGCAATGAGGATGTAAACAAACCGGACAAATATTCTGAACCAGGACTAGCAGAAGTTGTCCAGATCTATAGCAGCAGCAATTAGATCCAACTACATTGGTATCATCCTAAGCCAACCGCTTTCAAATAAACTGACCTGCTTTAAGCTTTTCACATCTGCAAACAATAAAGAAATCACAAGGAAACGATAAAAAAATCAAGTAAACAAACAGAATGGTTGAACAAAGCAAAAGAGTGCAAGGTTGACAGGATAGATGCTGCTTTGTATTTTTGCCGATTCTCGATAGTCTCGGTATCCATAAATCCACACCAACCTGGATCTGATGGTTTTTCGAGCTGGTAAACCCACATTCACAAAGTGTCCATGAGACAAACGCTTAAAGCAGTTTTAGATCTTGGAAGAGCTGCACCGACGTTCTTTACTTGAATAAAAGTTATTCCGAGCCTCACAGGTTATTGATGGGGCGTCATAGAATGTAATCCTACAAATGCAAAACTTGTTAAAAATATATTTGTCCTCTTGTTAGTGTGTTGCACCTAATTCTCTCCCCATTGTGTAAAAAGTTCCATATTAGCTAACGTCTTGACATTGTAATCTGCATGATCGAAAAGGATCTCACGTAAGCATCATTCTTTACTGAAAGCGGAGCTGTTTGGGCCACCGAGTGCTCAAGATTTTTAGTTTTTTAGGATGCGTGTGCTCCCAGAGTTTTGACAGCGTGTTCAGTACTAGCTTTGATCCAGTTGTCAGTGAAGGTGGATACCTACGTCGAGTTGCAATGGCAATATAAACAAACGATCTCATGGGCAATTGTGGTCGCTTTCCTTCCTGCGGGCTTGTCGTTTTCTAATGGTTTTTATGCCTAAACTACAATTTTTATCATTGTTTTTAAGGACTAGGACGGAAAGGAACTTGTTAGTGTAATTTGTTCAAGTGCCACACCTAGAAACGCAAAATTCCAAGTTTTAGTGTTTCCTCAAAACGGATTTTTTGGGAGTTTGAGTATGTGAACTAGAGCATTGCTTCAAGCACTTTTACTAGTTTTCAGCTTAGTTTTGACCGTTTTCTCTTTAATCGAACTGACTTAATAATCTTGTAACATTTAAAAAACTGTCTATTGACGAAAATTGACATTTTACAAGTGAAACCGGACCTTAAAGACACTTTTCCTGTCATTCTATTAAAAAGACATGAAAATAAAGAAGTGCCGTTGACTACATTGTTAGCAAAAGGCTCAATCTAGCTGAGCACAAAAATCTCAACAGATTAAAAACCGTTACTTACTTACATTAGTCTAATTTGCATTAGCGTAGGAATAAACAATTGTTATGTGTCATGTCCAGTGTGTTTTAAAAACAAAACGTTTAATGGCGACGGAGATGGGATGTAACATCAAATTCTCTTAGGCTGGAATACTTGATTTCAGCGGAAAATGGGTGGACGCGTAGGTTTTGTATATTGTGATTGCGTCGATCACTAAACAAGTTCAAATGAGATTATTTCCATCCAAAAGAAACTTGATAACCAGAAATTTCCACTTAGTTCAACGTGGCTATCTCCAGCTGAAGCAAGATTAAATTGGAAACTAAACGCTCAACTGCCATTATTAAAATGAAATGTAATTTAGATAGTCTTGACAAAAAACAGTGAGATAAGATTATGAATTCTGTAATTTTAAAGTGAGAGTAGAATATTCGTAAAAAATGCTAGAGAGAAAACCAAGAGATTGCCTTTAGGAGAAACTAAAATCAAAGTCATTTCTGTAATTTACAAAAATCTAAATCACCCCGTAGCAGATTAGATTAGATTCATGAACTCACCTATGCGTAGGAAACCAAGATCATTCTCTTTTTAATTGGATTATAAACCTAATCTTTAGAGTACTTTCACAAAACGTAAACAGTCAGTCTTTATCTTTACCTGGTCATAAATAAAACAGGGTATTGGCTAACGGTCAATATTTTCAAGAATCTTTCTCTGCTGCAGTGTACGCCTTCTCCAAACCTCTCTATCCATGGCGTGAGCTTCTTCCAGATGGCGGTTTTCCATCTTTTCTCTTATGCCTTCATTCCATGACCATCGCGGTCTCCCTATCTTTTTTCTTTCTGACGGTTCCCACTGATAAACTTGTTTTGGTCGGCACTCGTCCGTTATTCTTAAGAAGTGTCCTTACCATTTTAGGTTTCTTCCTTCAACTCTGTTTACAACTGTATCTCTTGCTTTCATTATAGTTCTAACTTCTTCGTTTGTTCTTTCCTCCAATCTAGATATCTTAGCACTCCTTCTCAAATAGTCCATTTCTATCAAACACAATCTTCTTTTCATCTCCGCATTTAGTGTCCATATCTCTGATCCATAGCACAGCACAGGTTCTATCACAGTTTGGCCTATTGTTTTTTTTTTTGTTTTTATTGGATATATTTCAGTCCCACCAAAGAAAATTTAATCATCCTATTATTTCTCTACTTTGGTTAATTCGTTCTTTTATATCTGTATTTCCCAGCCCATTTCTGTCAATGTACGCTCCAAGGTATTTAAACCTATCCACGTGGTGCACCTCAACGTTGTCATTGATCAGGATTTCAAACCTTGCCTCTGAGTTTACAGTTAGATACTCGATCTTTTTTAAGCTTGCTTGAAGGCCCTATTTTTCATATTCAGTATATAATCTTCGGATCAAGAATTCAAGGTCGGAGTTAATCCCAACTGCTCCTATCCTATTTTATGTCTGATGTTCTGTGTAACTTTTTCATTAATTACTTTACCAACGAGTCTGCTTGTAGTGCAGTTTACCTCTATAGCAGTTAGAATCTCTTCGGACACCTTTTTTAAAGATAGACGCTAAATACGAGTTTCTCCATTCTGATGGTATTTTGGTTTGCAGACAGCTCATTAAGTGTGCTAACCTCTCCTCCAAACATGGTCCCCCTACTCCTAATAGTTCTGCTGGTGATTGGCCAGCCTTGATTGTTTTTAAGGATATATGAACCTCCTCTACAGTAACAGTGTCGTCTATCTCTTCTGCTTCTTCTTGGTATTCTTGTTGATTTTCTCTCAGTAAGTGCTCTTAGTGTTTTCTCCATACCGTCATCGGTATCAAATTATCTAAGCCTTTATTCGCATGATTTGTTTTCATATGGAAAATGGTCTTCCATACTTCTGTGATTTGTGATCCTTCTTTACAGTTCTCTGTTTGAAGATATTTCTGTTCTCACGTATTATTCTTTGCCTCTTATTTTTTTCTCAGTTTTCTGTTTAGTGTTTGGTATTTTTCTCTGTTATGAGTAACTTTATTGACTAACCATTTCTAGTACGCTTTATTTTTCTCCAGTATCATTTGTTTTACTTCTTCTGTTACCCATGGTGGGTTTGCTTCTTTTTTTTGTGCACAGCGTTTTTTTTGCTATTTTTTCAATTATACCTTTAAGGTTGCCATATTCCTCTTTGATGCGCTCGTTGCGTTTTATGTTTCTTAATTCTACCTCTAGTCTTTGTTGAAAGAGATTGTGGATACTTTCCTGCTTCAGAAGATACGATTGAAATCTTTCTCCATCGACGGTTTCGTCCGTCTCTTCTTGTTCTAGGTTTCTTACTATTGGATGTCTTTGGTTGTAGCGACAAACTATTTTAGCTAACACCAGATAATGGTCTGAGCACTAATTTGACCCCCTCTTTACTCTACTACTATTTTTGGTTTCTGACGCATTATTACGTAATCGATAATTGTTTTCTGATGTAGTGATGGTCCTTCTCAGGTGTACCGATGAATATCTTTATGGGGGGAGTAAGAGTTCAAAACTTTCAAATTGTACTGTTTACATTGTTCTACTAAAAGTTCTCCGGAGGCATTTATTACGTTTTTCCCATCATCATTTATTCTTGACCCCACTCTAGCATTGAGATCTCCTGCCATTAAAATCTCCTGGTGTGTTTTTATTGTAGACAGTAATTGTGATAAGTCCCAGTAAAACTTATCTTTGACTTGTTGAGTGAGTCATCTGTTGGGGCATGCACTCCGATGACTACAGTTTCAAATCCAAACAAGGACAAGATTGCTGTAATGATTTGTTCTGATATATATTGATTGCGTTTTAGATATTTTTTAAACTCTTTTTCAAGAGAAGAACCACCTCAGCTCGAGCATGCTGACTTATGTACGCCTGACCACATAATTTGATCACCATGTTTTTGTAACTTTTTCCTTCCTTCTTCGTTTCGGTCAGTATTGTAATATCCATTTGCTGTTTTTTTTAATTCTTGAGGAATATCTGTAGTCTTGTTTGTCACGTCTTTTATGTTCCAAGTTCCAATTTTTAAAGTCCTTTTCATAGCCAGTTGTCGTCTCCGTTTATTTCCGTCCGTTTTTCGAGACCTGGTTTCCGGTGTTTTAGCTTCATCATGATTTTCCGAGAATAAGTTGCCGGCCCATTGCTCAATTTTCCGTCTAGGAGGACCAGGGATTTTTTTGTATGAGTTACCTTCCCTTAGCCGATGTGTTCCAGTTTTAAGACGCCAGAAATTTGCCTTTCACCTTCTCTCGTTTGCTACATAACGTACACCCATTGTACACCATGTACTCGCCGGTTACTCGGCACAGAATGCCTTTGAGGACGTAAAAGTAGGATTTGTTGGCAGGGCTGAGTTCTATTCCTAGAACTCCTAACTCGTGTTAGAAATCAGTGGACATTTCCTAGAGTTTTATTGCGATTAGGGTATTAGCCACCCTTCCCGCCTCTAAGACCACTTACCAACCTTTAACCGACTTCTAGAAAGAATGTTTTTAGTTAAACAATTAACTTTGGGGTTTCTTAAGTATTGGTTTATAGGTAATGTAGATCCACGGCTAGACATTTTTAGTACAAAGACAGAGTTTTGAATCCTGAACTAGAAAGTTTCTCGGTTTCCACCTTGCTAGATTTTGGATTCATCTAAACTGTGATGGGGTACTTATTTGTGCAGTTGTGAGTGGTTAAAGACTGAGACTTTAGGATTGGCGTCTTAATAAGATGAAGACAAAGAATAAACTACGTAAAAACTAAAATTACTAAAATTATACAGGGTGTTTCTAAAGACAACCTACAAACGTTGACAGCAGATCCCTGAGACAAAATCAATGGGATTTAACCCAGCTCACTTATATCCTAAAGTCTACCGTTTACGAGATGCAAAACGTTAAAGCTGAATTAAAAGTTTCTTGTTTTTTCCAATACTTTGAGCACAAGGTGAAAGAAAAGTCTGTCCACTCAGCTTGGAAAGTGCTATCGGTCTGAGAAATCCGGTAAGTCTTACATTAAGAATTCGATATGTGCTCGGAAAGCCTAAGGCTGAACACGTCAGTCAATTTTTACAGGTTTGTCACTGACTAGAAACACCAAGACGGTTGTTCTCCAACGGTCTCTTTCTGGAGAGTTGATATAGTCGTTCGTGCGGTACAAGTTTAATTCCACATAGGTGGGTGTGTAAGTTTCCGGAGCACTTAACTGTGAGTATCCGTCTTCCTGCTGTATCATAATAGTCGAGGAGATTTTCCCAATTTGTTGGTTGTATTTCACGATATTTAGCAAGTTTAGATTTTCTGCGCTCAGATGCGTCAATGGTGCGCACACGCCTACATTCCCTGTTATAGGGTTTACAAAGGTGTGTGAAGTGGACGTGTTTATATTGTGGGAGCTCGTGGATAGAGATGATGGCGACGTGGAGTCGGATGCAGGCTGCATATAGGATTTTAAATATTCGTAGATGTGCAGCGTCGGTATATCGAATGGTTTTAGTAGCGAATTTGCATTCTTCTCCAGATGCGCTTGCCAGGTTTTGAGCGAACTGTGAGATGTGAAGTCGAGGGATGTCGCTGTGGTTAGTTGGGGGGTTGTGATGTTCGCAATCACATCGTCGAAATTTATTGTATGAGTCTTGTTCCTTATTAGGTCTAATAAGGTCCTGTATAGGCGGAGTATTGCACCATTTTGTCGATTCTACGATGCAATTGTAGTTTTTTTCATTTTCGTCGTCGGGGGAGGTTTCGGTTCCGCTAGAGCTTGACATTGTAGCTGTTGGCAAAGGTGGCTTAATACGAATGCCGGGGATCTTGGCTATAGCCAGGATCATTTGTAGCTTCTTGGGACGAGGCACTGTTACTGCACGTAGGTCTGGGTAATATAGGTTCGGGTGTTGCGGGCAGACTGGTCTCGGAGCACAGTAGTTTGTCCATATACGGTTGGTGATTTGTAGCTTTAGCTGATCACTTGCCGAGCACCGACTGGTGCTACCTGCCCAAGTCAAAGTTAAATCATAATTATTCCTGCTGCTGTAGGCATTGCGCCTTTTCGGCCTGGTGAATAGTAAAAATGGTCTGGATGTGAACGCTGCTGCACACGCGCGCGCTGTCGAGATGGAAATTTTACAATTAAAACGCGTCTGACCGGGTTAGGGAGGAAGTGTGGAGGTTCGGCTGATCGACTCCTCGTCGATCCGGTATCCAGTTCTCCCCCGGCATCACCGCCATTGCTGGTGTAAGGGAACTCACGCGGAGCGCGCCCACTCATGCTACAAGTGCACCGCAACCCACCTCGCGGAAGCGCCCGTCTACTTGGCTTTCGCCAGAGTTACAGCAGGAATTGGAGGATTGGAGGGTTGTAATGTTTGAAGGTTTGGTGAAAAGTGTCCCGAGCACCGAGTGTGTTGTAGATTTATCTGAGGGCCAAGGGGATGTTCTCTAACAGGTCTTGAAAGTCGTCGGGGAGCTCCGGGGCTTGGGCGAGAAGAATGGCTGGAGGGTGTTTGATCTTGCTCTTAGGTTTCGTGGGAATGGGCAAGAGTGAAGTTCTCAGTGTGTAGAGAGCGACGGTTCGGTTCTGCTCGATGGCCTTCTTCACGAAGCCGCCCCGCAGAAAGTCGAGTCTGGCGTCTATCGAAGGTATTCCGGCTAGCTCGCAAACTTACCCGGAGGGATAGAAGCGATCCAGTCGAAGTAACCTCCGACACACGGCCCTCTCCTTCCTGCGGAGCAATTTCACGAATCTGGACGCGGCAGTTCCGAAACAGATGAAAGGGTAGTCCAGGACGGGGCGAACGAAGGTTCTGTATGTATGGACAAGGGTGCGCCGGTGGCATCCTCGGATGCTACCGCGAAGAACGGATAACAGAGAGCTGCGCTGCTGGACGATGTCGCAGCATCTCTTGGTTTCCTCGGCCCAGGAAAAGGTCTTCGAAAACCCTACCGGTCCACTCCTGCCCACCTTTATATACGAATGACGCGTGGTGGGAGGTAGAGTGGGGATGTCGTCAGAAGAAGAATTAAATAGAAGAAAAATTCTGAGGTGAATGCGTATTTTTATGCTTTTCATGCAGATTAGTTGTTCAATGCTCTTGCCCTTGTGGAACGCCAGTGTGCTGCTGCTGTATTCTACATTGGTGAAAAGCGTTTGGCATTAGCAAGTAATATTTATAACTGTATTGATTGTATGTAAATTTCACTCTGGTGAAAAGTCTGTTATAATAGTACTGTTTATTATCGTATCTGACAGTTTTTCTGCTACTTATTTATGCAGTGCCTGTCTGTATTTCAGTTATGTTATTTAAATTGTATAATCCGTTTGAACACCGTTTTACTTCAGTAGAAAAAGACTCCATAGTAGAAATCTAATATTTGTCATGTTATTGTAATCTTTCAAATAGTTAAAGTATACACACAGAAAATAAAACACAGCACGCTCTGATTATTTCGACTTGAATGTCTAAATTTGTGCTAACTTTTTCTCCATCCCCAATTTATCACTGTCTAAATTAATAGAAGATAAGTAGCAGCTTTTATTTATCGGTCGACTCTAATAATTGTTAAAGCTTTTATTAAATTGCCTTGCATTATTGAGTGCTGTTATTAAACCCGCACAGTAAATGATTTGGAAAACCAAATAAAAAAGAGCTAAAAAAACACGTTAAGCCGCGATAATACATTTTAGGCAATAATTGGTTAAACCGATTTTAGATCATGAAACTGTTTTGAGGTTTATGAGTACAAACAGTGGGTATATTACTGTAAATAACCGGAAAATAGCAGATTTGTTACCTTTTTTTTACGTTCCTCCCATTCGGATTATTGGTAAATTGGTTTACGAAAACAACAGCAGGAGACCCTTTTTTAACTTCGTGATTTCTACACAGAGATCGTAAAGGAATTCTAACTTTTTACTGAAATTACATTTTTTGATATTAAATAATTTATTTTTTCATTTAAACATCATTCGAATTAAAAAACAGTAAACCTAAAAAAGGCATTTAAATTGAAAAACCCTTTATAAAGTACTGTGTGATATTCAAATTAATTTGAATATCAATTCGTTTCCTTTTTGTTTGCTTTGTAACAAAAGTGTCATTTAAATTCAACAATAGTTTCAAGAAGGACGTTTTCGTTCTAATAAATGAAACAATTGGACGGAAAATTTCTAAATAAAATGTCAAAATATTTTTTGCAATATGGAACATATGCCCAAGGAAAGAATCTCTTATATTGTAACCCGCCAATGTTTTCCTACGTGCTTAATAAAATCAGAAGGAAAAAAAACGGAACTTTTTTCATAAGGCTGGTCACATCATTGCGGGTATGTAAATCCAAGGATTCTATTACATTCGCACCATTTTAATCAACATAAATTTCGTTTATCCCCCGCGTACAAAAAAAAATACCATAATTCTAACGAAGTCGAGTAACTCTCGGAAAAGGGTAAATGTGCGAGGGAAAATCTTGGCGTGCTTAACGGAAAAGTCTACGAGTTTTCCATTCTCGTAGTCTTGTGCGCCGGCCGGTCTGCTCGTCGACGACGAGGTGCGCGATAACTCGCGCTCGCTTCCTGCAGTTCGTGAAGTCGCGGTGATTCCAGTTGATATCAAACCGTCGGTGTGTATGTGCGAGTGTCATTATTGCACCCACCACGACGAGGTTATCGAATCGCGATTTACGTTTTTCTAGATTTTCAAAAGTTTTATTTAAGACTCCCCCCTTCATATTAAGGTTGGTTAAGTGATTGGTGTGGCAGGTGTCTTCAGAAATTTCGAGGACCACCACGACCGGGATGCTGACGGCAATTTGTTTTTAAAGGTCAGTCGGCTTTTTAAAAGATCCAATTTTTTTGGCGGGATTTATTATCGGTTAGTCTGTATGTATGTCAGTGGGTGTCGTTCCTACCGGCTACTTTTAGTAAAGAAGGAAAAGGAAGTGCAGAGACCCCTTCTTCCGCCTGAGAATCCCATTACGTAAAATTGCAGCGTTACTGTTACATTAGCTAACGAGTCAAGAGTTTAGAGTTGTAATTATTTGCTCGGTATTTGTCCGCTGGGAAGTTTGGCGAGTTTTTTGCGAGCTCTTGTTGCCTTAACACAGCTCTGGCGGCTTCCTTTTATTCTGCTCTAAATGTTGTACTTTTTAAGGTCTTGGTATTTTGAACACCGTTATTTAATGTTATGGAGAGAATTTTTAAATTCCTCTTTTTATTTTGATAGAAATCTGTAAAATTACAAAAAACAAACAGTTGGTAATAATCTAAATTTTAAATCTCCCGTCTGAAAATAAACATCTCGTGTTGTCCGAAAATTGCCTAAACCCAAATTATTTTCACCTAAGTTACTTTTTTGGTTAACGATGAGTAATGAGCCATTTTATTTAAAATGAGCTATTTTTAAATACTTAATCCTCTTTTGTTTTTTAATTGTAACTTTGCCGCTATTGCTGTTATCAATTATCCAGGTAACACAATGCATTTTGCAACGCTATCAAGGTAAACAAGTTTTAGTTATCTGTCATTAATGTGTGCTTCTATTATACTCCATAAACTGAAACTTGTTAAACATTAATTTTTTATTTCCTTTCTGTTTATCGCCAAACATTCTTTAACAACTGTATAAAAATTTATCTTCATTTACAAATATTCCAGGTGTTGAAATTTGATCATTTCTTTCTAATTTATTGTATAAAAATATATCTGTTTACAAGCAAGCCAAATACCAGTGGGTGTTTTTTAATGAGATAAGAATTTATCTTATTTAATAAGAAGCGTGGTTTGGTATTTTAAAAGTATTGAATACACGTACAGAACACAAAAAAAATTGTAAGAGAGAATTTGTATTTTTACTGGCCTTTATTTCCTTCGTGTTATTGGAAATCACCTATACAATTCTTATCATAGCCTCAAGCATGAATGGGCATAAGTAGCAACCACCAGGAAAAATACAATGCAATATTAAATTTCGGCGTGACAGGAAAAAATAAATTTTAGGTGAAGTTTTCTTCGTGTACTATATTTAAAAATTCCGTAATATTTCTTTCATTCAGCTTTTAAAAGGACTAACGGAAGTTTTCTAATTCGTTTGTTATTATGGTAGGAAACAAAAAGTTTTATTGAAAGATAATGAATGGGATGATACGAGATATACCGCTGTTAGTGTATCATCATAATGAATCTTTACAAAGTTGAAGGAACTAATAAAAATAAAATTACTAGGAATAGACCACATATGTTGAATTTGGGCTAGTTGATTAGTTGCGAAGTTTCTTTTGAGTGTGATAGTTAAAAATCATGGATTATTAATTAATTATAGGTTATATGAAAGAATGACATAAAGAGGTTGTCCAAAAATTAGATCTTTAATTAATTATTAGTAACGTAATTAATAATAATTAGAAACAATAATAAAAATGCAAAAAGTCTGCAAGTGCACACTTAATTATCTAAAAATTAAATTTCATTTTGTCTTGATCCGAGTGTCAGTCCAGCATAAAATTTATTCAAACAACCCAGACCTCATGAATAGAAAGAAAAGAAGGAACTTGATATTTATGATACAATACATTAACATCACTTTTGATGACAAGCACAGGATGCTGCCAAAGGCATATCGGTAGAACCAGAACAGTACAGTTTTTTTCTTTGATTTTTATTCATTATGGTGTCTTCATATTACGAGTTGCTCAAAAAAAGCTTTTACATGCTTTTTTTTTACAAGAACTAGCTTCTTCTGGCTTAAGTTTTCGTCTTTCAGATTGCAATTCTGGAGTCTTAAGTTTGTTTTTAATTTTAGTACGAAATCGCACAGAATTATACAAATAAGTACTCAAGTCTAAATCAATCCACAGTTTGGCAAGGCGGTAACAGATACTCTACCGTATAATTCAAGATTCTAAGTTCTGTCTTTATACTGAGAATGCCCAACCATGGATCTACATTACGCGTGTACTAACGCTTAAGAGATCGTAAAGTCAAATCGTAAATACAGAGTTTTGCTTCTTAGTAATGTTTAGACTTGAAGGAATATGCAGGTGTTTTGACATTTATTATGGTCTGGTGTTTGTGACTGGTTTGTGAATTATCTATTTAATAGCCTGTTCTTGTTTTTATTGAAGTCTTTTCTTTTGTTCATTTTGGTTGCATTGTATTTATGAAGATTTAGTTCGTATCTCCTTTGGTCCTTTAGTTTGGTTTAGGTTAATATCTTTATTTTGACTTTATAATGTTTAGTTTTCTTTTAAATTTGTCATAGAATAGGCATTTAAACACGAGCAGGCAGGGACATGTTATGAAGCTCAAGAAGGACAATTTGAACATTTCGTTCAAGTAAGTACATTTAGAAAATATACTTTGAAAACTAACATAAAATAGTTCTTGCAACACACTTCTACAAAAAATTCTTTTTCTGGTTTTTTTCTCAAAAAAAAAAAATTTGTTGCTTGGAAGCAACAACGCCAATAAAAACATAAAACGGTTTGAAAAATTATTTATGGAATGAAACAAAACAGTCACGTTTTGGAACAAAACAAAACTAAATTGCATTTTTGGCAATGTACAGTAGAATATCCATTTTTACAATGCCGACATCGCCCTTTCATAAGTTGGCCAATGCCCAGTCTCATCGTATCTAACGTCTTGCACTGGTACAGGAATAACGGCTTTCCGCTTTGCTGGCACAATGCTTCCAGAAAGTCTACCTTTGATAGTCGTTACATTTGTTGCCCGAAGAGCCTCTGCAATGGAGGTACGAAAAAGTTTCAAGCAAGATTTTTTCCTGCCACGCGTTTACAACAGAGAGGTCTCTTACATATCCAAAAATCCTCAGATATCATCTTTTGGATGTCCTATATACTTTAATAGCGCATATCTGCCAAATCAACATTGCCCATGTGTTACTTATAATGCTGAACGATTCAAGGGCAATTTACATTGACTTTTCTTTTCTCTGTTGCATTCCATCTTTTCACAGATCCTAGTGATTCTACACACCTACAAACGAGCTTGCTAGCGTAACCACTTCATTATCTACCTATTTTTACAGTTACAAGTTGATTGTCTTGATCATAGCAACAGTCATAGCTTTCTCTTCCTTCTTGTTGTAATACAGAATCGCTCTTCAATGGACAACTGTTGAGCTTGTTTTTCCGTACAGTACCAATAGAATGACGACTTGTTCGCCAATACCAAATTTCTTTTCTCCCTCACTTAGTTCAGTTATCATGCCCTTTACAATATAAGGTACAAAATCATATATTATTGCTGATACTCCGCAACGTACAAACAGTTTGTAATTCTATTTATGTTGTTTATTTTGGATGTACTGGCGTAAACTACTAGATGTTCTACCTTTATAAGGCACAATCATCTCATCAATGGAATGGTGAGTCTCGTAATCCAAATTTCTGCACTGGTCCCGTACAGAATTCAATATGGAGCAAATTTTACAAAGCCCTGGTTTTCTGCATTGGAGTTTCTGAAATCTTTTTAGACTCATTACGTTAGATACTTTATCGTATCGATAGTGCTAGTTCCAATAACCTATACAAGAAGGTAATTCTATGATACCCATTAAAATCAATAAACCTATAAACTTTTCAATCTTTTTATCATTTGTATTTATAGATGTGCCCATGTACTGTACTGTATATAGGTTAGTTTGTTGAGCGATCAAGGCATCAATCTGTTTTGAAAAGAATTTATAAAAATAGGCAAGAGCAGTGTTATTATTTGTATCAAAATAATTATCATCATCAGATACTGTGTTGTTGTTGTTATGAACATCAAATGCAGGGAAATCACGTTTTTGCCACTGAAACGGTTATATTTGAAACGTAGACAAATGTTGGGTGCGAAGTAGAGTTTATGGTAATAAGTCTTTTGCATCAAAATTATCGTCACTTTCATCAACTACAGTGGCAGAAAATAAGCCTACCTACTCCGAATGAATCTCTATCGTCTGCTTCCGCGGGAATTTTTATGTTATAAATTTCGGCTTCGTTGTCTGAAAACTCTGATAAATCAGCATCTGATAAACTACAATTTTCTGGTGGTAGCATTACTACCTGATGTCCGCGTTTGCCATAGAAAACATTAACATCCATCGTTTTTTCCAACACGCAAAAGGTTCCATTACTGGCAATTGTAGCTCGTAAGCAACACTAATTTGCAAGCAAAATTCAAATGCTAAAGGTATAAATAATTGAGTAATACTGCTATCAACTCACAGAATATATACTTACTTTCAAAATAATTCCAATCCACAACACTTCAAACCATCTGACGAATTGTAAATCAAATGTTGTACACACATACATATATGTACCTAACCTCAGCAACTCAGAAAGTCGGTTACAGGTAGACACTCTTTGATATTAAGTCATCGAAAAAATTCGTCCAGATTTAATTGTTCGAAATACATGTTGCTCGAGAGCCAAACTGCTCGCTCAGTGCTGTATAGACTCAAGTAGTTTCATAAAGCTCAATAAAAATTGATGTTGCTTCAAAGCAACATTGTCAAATGAAGGGCGCGCAAGTAGTGTATGCCGAAACAATATTGGCAATTAAAAAAATTAAGTCACTCAAAAACTTAATAACCTAATTTAACACCAAGAGTGGTTGATAACAAAAACCAATTACGCTTGGTTGTTTTTGATAACGCGTTTTTGACATAACTCAATACATGGCACTAATTTATTCTGTAATTTCTGTATTTCCAAATTTAAAGCCTCCTTGTAGGGGCATACATGCTTTGGCTTGCAGAAGCGTTGCCAAGTTTAAATTTATGCTTTCCTTTTTGGTTTGGTGTGATGAAACTAAGCTCATTGGGACATTCGTGTTTCCAATTCTGGCATCTCAAGAGACTGAGGGAGGCTGTCACCTGAAACTTTGTTGACATTTACGAGACATCCAGTATACAGCGTCCGCCAAAAGGCCCGCACCATATGGGAAAAGTTTTTATTGAATGATTTATGGCAAATTTGTTTTCGCCATCAGGTTTTGCTTGCTTCAGGACCAAAAATGACTTATCTTAGTTCTTTGAAGATTAAATTCGACATTTTTGGGATGTTATTCTATAAAAGTTCTATAAATATCTCTACATGGTATCGAGACACTATAACTTGATAAATTTCCAACTTTTAAAGAAATACCGTTACATCCAAGTAATGTCAAAACACTCCTGTAGCAACTTACTTGCTTACTTACTTATCCACTTCCTCGGTTACCATCAGGTGTCGAGGTAATGTGTTATTTCTTGTAGAAGTTCTTCCATGCCGTTCTGTTTTCCGCTGTCCTTTTAGTTTTCGCCCATGTGGCAACCCGTGACTGGAGCAGCCTACCAATTGCTGTATTTCATGTTGTCTTGGGTTTCTATTCTTCTCTTCTTATCTAAACTTGACTCTCAAATCGCTCTCACTATTTGCACTAGATGTCTACACCACCCTAACTGTCTCTGCTCTATAATTTCAATTAATGGCCCCACTTTTAGCTTTCTCCGTATGTCACTGTTTCTGATTTGTCACTCCTGTGTACCCCCTCTATGCATCTCAACATTCGCATTTCCGCGGTTTGAATTTTTGATTTCAGTTTCTCGTTCAGAACCCAGGATTCATTCTCATACACTAAATTGGCACTAACACTGTCTTGTATATCTTGACTTTTGTGGCTTTCTTAACTTCTTTCTTCTTAAAAAAAGATAATCTCAGTGCTAGAACATTTTAGTTGCATTCTTCAGTCTGTTGTCTACATCACACTCATCATCTCCTTTACACTCGAACAGTTATCCTAATTATTTCAATAAACTTGTCTGCTTTGCCTTTTGTCCGTTAATATGTATGTTTATGCTCTAGTATTCTTTTGAGATCACCATTACCTTTATTTTCGTTACGTTTATTTCCATACCGTACTCCTTCATAACAGCATTCCATCTCTGAATCGGCTTCTGTAGTTCAATGGCACTTGACGCAAACAGCAGCAGATCGTCTGCGTATAAAAATTCTTTTATCGTTATCTGATGTAACTTTTTCACGCCCACTTGAAAACCCTTTTTATTTTTGTTCGCATTCCTTGCCATTTGGTCCAAGACCATTATGAAGAGTAGTGGGCTCAAGATCTATATAAATCCCCTTTCTGGGCAATGTATCAAAGCTTTTTCCACGTCGACTGCACATGTATACTTTATCTTCTTCTATTATTACTCTCTCGCTTATCTGTCGCATACAGAATATCCAGTCTTGTGTTCCTCGGCCTTGGCGGTAACCAGCTTGATTTTCTTGGATCTTCGATTCTATTTGCAGTCTTATTCTGTTTTCAAGAATTCTGTCATATATTTTTGCCAATTAACTACATCAAGTACATTTAGTAGGAGAATGCCTCTGTGGTTACTACATGTCGTGTTCTCCCCTTTGTTTGATATTAGTACAATTACTGCAAATCTCCAATCATTGGGTATATTCTTTTTTTTCCAAACCTTCACTATTAATTCGTGTAATCGCTTAGTTCCTTCCTGTCCCATATATTTAAGCATCTCGGATTGAATCCCATCTTCTCCTGCGGATTTGCAATTTTTCAGACACCTCAGTGCTTTGATCACTTCCTCATACGTGATATTTTGATTTTCCTCTAGATTGCTGTTTGCTCTGCAATACTTTATATTGTGCTCCTCACTTATGTTCTCTTGCCCTCCCAGCAATTTATTGAATATTTAAACTATTTCTCTTTGATATCTTCCTGGCTTGTTAATAGTTTGCCATCCTTATCCTTGATGAAATTGTGTTCTTTTTTGCTGCCTTGGTTTTCCTTAGGCTCTTCAGTGTTCTATATACATTTTTGCGTTTTCATGTCCTTGCATTTCCATCCTATTTCCAAACTCCTCCCAACTTTTCCGCTTGGCCTCCTTCACTTTTTCTTTTTCTCTCATTGTGTTTTCTTTATATATTTCGTAGTTTCTGTTATTTCTTTTGTGCAGGTAATCTTTCCAACTTTTCGTTTTGTGTTTTGCCAAGTTTTTGATTTCTTCGTTCCACCACCGTGTTAGTTTCTTTGTATTTGTATATCTAGTCAGCCCACAACCTTTGGCAGCTGCTTCTGTTATCGCCGTTTTGAAATTTTTCCATATATTTTCTACGTCTTTTCTCACACTCCTAACTTGCCTCTGTGCAAACTGCAGGTCACATTTTTCTTGATATCTTAGTCGCGTTTCTTCGTTTTGTAGTATATGTTGATAAACTCCTTGCATATAATCTCACATTTACTGTCTCTAAGTCTGTCTTCATTTTCATTTCAACAAGAAAGTAATCCGATCCTATCTCTGCCCCCCTTCTGACCATTACATCCTTCACATTTCTTAACATTGTAGTTCTGATCAAAACCAGGTCGATGATCGATTTCTCATTTCTGCTCATCATCATTCTTGTGAACTTGTTGTTGTTGTGCTACCACCAGACTGTTTAAGTCTCAGGAACTGTAGCACCTATTTAGGTCAAAATTCTAGAAAAGGAAGACGAGGCTTTTGGTAGATTTTTTGCCATATTCATTTATAAAAATCAGGGTATGATGACAAATGTGGTACTAATAGAAAGATTAGACCAAAACGACCCCAATGGTGAAGATCACTTAGTCAAAGATTATGAGGAGTCACAAAATTTAATATGGAAGTCTATGGAAAACCGAACGAAATATCAAATTTAGCCTAACTTTTTTTGTTTTGCGCAGGAAAGTATAAAATCTTCTATAAGACTCCTGCAGGTCTGTGCCCTCAGCAGGGAGTGTCGAATTTTTACCGACTAAAGAAACCCCCCTCTTTCTTCTTACACTGCCCCGGAACTACGTAGGTATAGCATCGAGACATTTCTGTCTCTTTCTCTCTCTCGTCCAGTTCTTTTGTCTTTATTATTTTTCTGATGAATTGGTGAGTAATAGTTCTTCGCTGTTTAACATTAATGTAGTTTTGTTGTGCAAGACTATATTTTTCCCCATGCTTCGATTTGTGTCTGTTCGTTGTGTTCTCCAGCGTTTGCATACATAGGCTGTATGTTCTGATGTATCTCATTATTGGCAATACCAGCATGCTTCAGTTTCGCTTAGTTTGAAGCTTTTGAGATAGCTGCCGAAGCAGCCTTTCGCGCAAAGAAGTGCTCGACCTAGCTTTGATGTTATTTTCTTCCCATCTTCATTGCCATTTTGCTACTATTTTTTCTCTAGTTTGGTTCTTATCTATGTTTCTTTCATATCTGTTTATTGTTTCTTCGACAAGTAATTCTGTTAAGGTAATGCTTGATGCTCGATATCGTCCTGTAGGCATTTATTATTCTTATACACATCCTTCTCTGGAGGTTACTTGGCATTTTTTTGGTATTTCTTCCATTTAAGTGCTCCTTCCCAGATTGGTGCGGTGGCGTAGGGTATTATGGAGTGTAGGGTCGACTTCAGCGCTCGCCGTTTCTAGGTAAGGCTCTAACGCTTTTTTCAGTTTTCTCGGCTATTTCCAAAACATGTTTCATGTTTGTTTCTAATAGTACGCTCAAGTATTTAAATATTTCTTTAGATCCGACTGCGTTGCCATTTAGTTCTGCCTTCATGTTTTTTAACTTTCTCCCTCCATATAGTATAACTGTCTCAGTTTTCTTTCTTGCCAGACTCGGTCTTTTTTCTTTTAATATCAGTACGATGCTGGTAGGGACGGTATTAGCATCTGCTTTCAGTATATTTCCTGTCTTAGCTGATGTACGATCGATTTATCGTCGGCAAAGCATGCGATTGTGGTTCTTTCCCGCATTTTCGTCTCGAGCACACTGTTATAAAATATATTTCATAACAGGAAATCTGCTTGTGTTCGTCATTGTTTTATTTTCTATTACGATCTCATTTCGCTTAGGTAGCTTCCTATAATTCTCATTAGGTAATTACTCACTCCAATTTCTCTCAGGGCATCCATTATTCCTCTCCTCACCAAGGAACCGAATTAAATGCATTCTGTATATCTAGGTAGACCATTACCGCGAATTACCAGTTTTACTAAGCTTTCTCCCTGATCTTGTCTTTGCCATAGCGTCTATCGTAGATTTTCCTTTTCTAAAGCCATATCGGTTATTGGCTAACTTTTTATTTTATCTGTTTCCAGTTTTGTAGCCTTTCCAGCACTTTTCCCATCACTTTTAAGAGGCAGATGGATCTGTATGACGTCTCCCCGTGTTGTTGTCTCAGTTTTTCAATTAAAATTAGTTTAGCCATTTTCCATTTTTTTGGGAAATATCTTTTCTTTTTGATTTGATTATTTATGACTTTGTTATGAAGTTCTTTTATAATTTCCGTGGAAACCAATCTCAGTCATTTCTCGACCTACAATATGCTTTTGCGAGGCCCAAAGAGCCCATTCAGAGGAACGGAAAAATACGTGTTGACTTATTTTCGATGTAAAATCGCCAGTAAAGATTTCATCGAGATGGGCTGCACTTCAAAGTCTTCTCTCTTATCTTTGGATGCAAATTTTGATGAACCTTTAAAATAAAGATTTTCAGTTAAACAGAGAAAAAAGTCATCTAGACCTATTTTGTCTGAATATGAGCCCTTGAAGGTTACTGAAGATTATCTATTCTAAAGTGTTGCTCGTCTGCATTTGCTCGTACCTCATTTCGAAACCTCTGGTATGATCAATAACTGACTTTTTATGTAGTGTAAAAGACTGTAAATTGAAACCATCAGATTTTTGTTGTGATAGGTATGATTTTATCTATCTAACTATCTTCTTCTTTGATTCATTTTATTTTTTCGACTCCAAAACGTAGTCCATATTGCTGTATACAAAAGTTTATGTTTGCTCAATCGAAGGGCCAAATTCAAATTTTAACCTGACAAAATTGTTAGATTAAAAAATTTTAAAGAAAACTTTTTTGGAGAAAATTTCTGAAAGGTTGTTCTAGAATTAAATTTTATTTTGAATTGGAAATGAGACTGTTAATTAAAATTAACAAAGAAAGCCCATATCAATAAAGTTATAAAAAGTGGATCGAGTTTCTACCAAATTTCAAATTAACCAAACAAACTAAAAAAAGCAAAAAACAATTATAATAAAAATTTATATTTGCCCGTCCATAAATAATTACGCATCAGTAGGTTACATGTGGGGTAAACAATGTTTTGTATCTCTGTTAATGCTGATAATATAGATAATGGAATAAATGTGTTTTATTGCACTTCACACAGCGTTTGATCATTTCAATTGTAGGGGATAAAGCGATAATTGACGACAGTATGCGTAGTGCATGCTAATTATGTACATGCACGCAGGAATTTGTTGTTAAAATAAACATTAATGTAAATTACAAACATGAACATGGAGGTGGTTTTGGCACCGTTTTTGGGATGCAATCTACCAATCTAAAAGACTTGATTGCAGAGAATAATTCAATATGACTACGCAATGATAATAACAGTTCATAATAGTGTAAACTTAACAACACGTACAACCAAAACTTTGCATTTTATGATTTCACAAATCACTTTTGAGCCATCAAGCCTAAAAAGTATGACAAGACCAAGATAAACGCGCATAATTTTGTCTTGTTTTATCTGTAGGGTTAAATTCAGTATGTACTTTTTAGATATTATAGAGAACTAGATCGTTGTCTTTGTTTACTAGCCTGTATATGTCTATACTAGAAGGTTTAAATTCTAAACGACCGAAATTGTATGTAGTTAATAGATTAAGAAATAACAAAAAGCTCTATCTCCAATGGTTTCAAAGGTACATTTTTTAAAAGGCATCACCAAAGGAGCCTGATTTTTTGCTAAGGAAATTAAATTTGACGTTTGGGTCAAATTCATTATTAGGTGAAAGAAGCTGCCTTAAATTTGTAACTGGCTCTATACAATGGTTCAACTCTTTATAACTAAATACTAACTCTACATTCATTGCTACCAGCTAAATTAAATGTAGTACTTCTTCATGAAAAATAAGGCCAACCGAATGGAAAAAGTTGTGTCGCGATAGGGTTTAATTTTTACATTTGGATTCGAGCAGCTTTAGTTCAGAAGGCCTCTTTTCATCCAAACTATCACTGTAGCACAAGAAAAAGTAGGCCTTACTTGCCAAAGCATTATCTCAAATTGCTATACCCTGAGTTTGCTTTTAAGTTGTCTATCAAAATAAACGTTGTACATTTTGGGGGAATTTCCATGGACCGTATAAAGTTGCAAAGATCATTAATGGTACGTATTTTCCCAATCTAGCATTCCTCAACCTTGCCTATACTCTTTACTTATGTCCAACAGAACATCTAATTATCTGTTAATCAGACAAAATAAAACCTAAATATGATCTTATCAAAGTACATACTTATGTAAGTCGATGTCGTTTTTTCAGCTTTGCCTTGGTTTGCCGTGATTCCTACTTCCTTTATTATTTTCACCTGATATTCTTCAAGGAGTCTTATTTCTTTGCGTGCTCTTAGCCTCAATTTTTATTAAAGCTTTTTATCTCAATGAAAAATGCACTGCGTCTTAGTCTGATACCTTTACTTTATTCGTTTTAGGAACGGCTAGTATTTCACAAGGATCTTTCTATGTCCAATTTGAAATCCGCCTGGTCTAGAGCTTGAGGAGGACTTCATATGTCTAGGGGTGTACTGTGAGGTACGAAAAATCATCTTTGAGCCGACGCTTGTCCAAAGTTTAGATATAGACCAAGTTTTGGAATATCTTGAACTTTTTAGACGTGTATTTGTTTTTCTAGATCATTTAAGTTAGTTGCACCTTTCAGGTATGTTGAGAATCTTGAGTCGGTTAGACCATTCAGTTTGTTCGAGTTGGATTTTTCTGGACCAATCGTTGCTTTTATGCCAGTCTTTTTTTGACAAGTTGGGCTTTTCAGGTCGAATTCCAAGTCGCATTCGAATTTCGACCACTTGTATCGTGATACAGTGGCCTACATGCAACACAAAGAGTTTTTACATTTTTTTGCAAACCGATTTGGGACAACTTATAGTTCTTATTAGAGCTTCATAGTGTACCTCAAATTATTAAAATAGAAAACGTTTGTGTATTGGCACTAATAATGAAAGATCATGAAGCAATGTAACGCTAATTCCAATTGATCTTTTTCAAGAGAAAATTTGAAAATGGAGTTAGCTGGCTCAGTGCTCAAAAGTTACTTACATGCAAGCCCGTTTGAGTCCTTTTTGATATATCAAACCCAAGAATTACTACCACCATGAGGTTTTGGCACATGATATTATGAGTTAGCGTGCTATCGTGGCTAAACCCTTTTTACCCGAAATATTCGTTATTGATTGTAAATGACAAGAGTGGAATACTTCCGTCTGAAAACTAAAGACCATGAATGAGCACATTAATGCTCGCATGCTTTCATTTCTAGTGCAGGATGGTTTCCAGGAGGAGATGTTAAGGGTAGGAAATGCCCTTTTGAGTTTATACAAATAGAAGAAGCATTGTTTGATGGATTGATGAAAGAAAACATCTTGTTACATTTTACTAAATTTAGAAGAGCGTTTTGTTTTAGTTATCAGTTAAAGAAGTGGTCCAATTTCTGAATTCTATTCATGTGGACTAAGAGAAGAATAAATTCCACAGTCTACAGAAATGTGTTTTTAATTGGTTAAGATGAGAGGCTTAGTGAGGAGAGATTTCAAAACTCAAAAAAACCCAAGTGATCTTCATATCAAAAAAGAAATTTTTTTTTGAGATTTACTTTCGTTGGAGCTCAGGGGCAGCCAATTCCATATCCCATCAGGATCTTCAACAAAGCTGCAATTCAAAACGTTAGATCTACGAGCGCGTTACTTGTTAAGGAGCGCAAAAGTAAGGATTGGTATTTTGCATAGATCTATTTCGTAGTTCGAAAGGGACTCACATGTCTAATTTGAAGTAGAGATAAAGGAAAATCCCCTATGTCCCTGTTTCGGAGTTCGAAACTTCAATAAAAACATAATATTGGTTCAGTTGGTCTTGTTTTCTTCTGTGTCTAGTCAAAGGCATTCTGGGAAGGTAGGTCATAGATCACTAGTTACTTTTCCATCCGATATGATGGCATCTCTTATTTTAAAGTTGCAATTCTTAATATGTATAAGAATTTTTTGCGTTGTAGAGGGATTTCTCATTCCAACGTATTTTACAGCGTAATTGAAGGTATGTAACAATTATTAATTTTGCATTTTGCCTATTCTGATGCTTTTCATTTTAAATTTTAATACTTCGTTTAGATATTGCAACATCGCAGTCTACACTTTAGAGTTACATAACCTAAGATTCTAAAGCCAGTATCACATTGTTGTGGACAGCCTTACACTATCAATAACGACCTTCCGGATGTTATAACGTGGGCTTAGGGTAATTGAAAATGATAGACTCAAAGCGGCGAACCAATTATCATTGAAAATCTTACGTAGTGTAAACATAATATGTCAGTTACCTTTACAACATTACCACCCCTCTCCTCAAAGAAAAAAAAAGTTTATTCATACTGACTGCACGCAAAGCGCATTGGTGGTTTGCGCATCCGAACTGGTCTACCCGGCGGTGTAGATGAAAGATACGCAGTGGTATTAGACTCAGGGGTGACTGGACTGTGGTAACTCGACGGAGTGCTCTACTGACTGACGGATCTTGAGGATGTATCCTGTGGATTGAGGTGACGATGTGTTGGGAAACGATACCCAATCTTCAGGTTTTATTTCTTTGAATATTTCTTGATGAACTGAGCCTTGTAGGCGACTCGCCTTCACTTGCGAAATATGCACCTTTTTTGTGACGCCGTTAGTGTTTCACGATGTATATTACATTCCCCATTTTTTTTATGACTCTTGAAGAGAACCACTTGACCGGACCTCTGATGTAGTGCAAATTGACAAAAATTTTATTATTTAAAAACAATGACCGCTGTTCAAACCTTACACCCTTATTTAACTTTTCAGAATTTGACTTATCGGACTTCAAAATGAATTGTGACTTTGACTTTGGATTTACTAAAGACAAAGGAGTTTTAGCTTCATATCTTAGCATTAATGACATACGGAATCTCTCAGACAAATATGACTTGGACAAAAAAAGAATTAAACTGGGGACCATTTCTTGTGACGATCCTGCTAGGAACTGAAAACCTAGCGAAACAATCGTTTATTCTTGATGTGACAGCACCGCCATTTGTAGTAAACATTCTGAAACACTCAACCCATTTTGTGTTATCATCACTAAGTACTAGCACCACAGGTATCCAACAAATCTGAATGAACTATTTTCTACGACTGAGAAGCGCTAGACCAACTGAACTTTAGCACAGTTTTGAGTTAACTGACACTACCTAAGGTTTTCAACAGTAGTTGGTTGGGTGCTTTGAGTCTACCATTAAATTTATAAAGGCGCACGCCGCCTATCACACTAAATGGTATAATAGTAAAAACCGATCCAGAATCTAATAGAAAAGAAACTGAACGACCATTGATATTTAACTCCAGATGTACATACTGGTAACAAATCCTCATCGAGTGTCGGGTGGTTGCAGACATACCCTACGAAAACGACTGTGACTTGCTTGGGCCGCAGAAACGAGCGATGTGTCCTTTGAATCCGCAACGATCGCATTACAAGACCCTACTGTATGCCTCAGATAACATTGAGCACAGCGCTTAGAGGATTTGAAATTGTACCAATTACTTGAATTATTCCGGTGACGTGATCGGGACCTTGAAGCTGACCTTTCCCGGACTCCAGACGATAAGTTCGAGTGACTACCGTATCTCTATTGACTGACCTTGCTCTATAACCAGACGAATTTTTGGAGACAGCATTCACATTAGACTCACGACTTGACTTGTTAGAAATAATAGCCATAGCTGACTTGTTAGCATTTTTCATGGCCAATACTAGCTCACACTCTTTGTCAAAGGTCAACTAATTATCTTCTACTAGGAGTTTATTTATCATCATTTTTCCTGCAGTCCAAGTATGAGTTGATCCCTTAAAGCTTGATCCAAATCATCATCAAACTCCCAACGGATTGACAGCCTTTTTAGATCAGTTATGAAGTCTATAGGAGGCTCGCCTTCATTTTGCTTACGGCTATGAAACTTGAAGGTCTCGCTTATAACTTTAGATGTCGCAGAATAATGCCCTTTAATACTGTCGAGCAATCTGCAAAGGTGGACTGCTTGATAGTGTTTGGAGATAGTTTGTTTTTCAGAACTTTATGGGATTCCGGACCCATCAGAATTGTAAGGAAATTAACCTTCTTGAATCAGGAACATCATTTGTAACAAAACAGGCATCTAAATGATCCAAATGGTTCTCGATCTTCACTTGTACATCAAAAGGACTGCTGTTCATGTTAAAACATCCTTCTTGACGTACTTGTGCAACATGTTTTTGTCACTCAAATCTCTCACCACTCTCGACTCCGGTACTCATGACTGACTTGAAAACTTTGACGATAAAGAAAAAAATAATTATCTCGTCGCCATAATGTTATAACGTGGGCTTAGCGTTAAATTGAAAATGATAGACTTAAAGTAACGAACCAAATGCCGCAGTGTAAACGTAAAATACGTCCGCTAACTTTACAACACTGGGGATAGTAAAAATAAAAGTCGACTAGTAGTCTATGACCTATCTTCCTAGAATGACTATACGTATGTGAATCTGTGAGCTTGTTAGTATTGACTTGACTTGTATAACGTTCACATCCTACTTTTATCTTCCGTGGTTTTTAGATTTTGCTTTTATAATAGAACTGCGGCTTGGTTACCTTCTTTTTTTCTTTTAACCTCCTTGAAATACAGATGGGTATATCTGCCTGATACGACCATCAATCGAGGTACTTTTCTTTAAGAGGGCTAAATATAAATACGCATCGGGCTACACCACTCAACAGGCCACTTCCGGTGGCTTTGTCCTCCATTAACCTTCTTAAGAAGGGCCATCTCTGTCAGCTCAAGGTCAGGTTTTATCCTCCATTAATCGTCTTTAAATATGAACATCGGTCTAATGGGCCACCTACGGTGGTACAAGATCAAGCTACGCTCTACACTAAACTTGTTCAGAGACGGTTGAGCTGCACTACTCAACAAGCTGCCTCTGCTAGCCCAAGGTTAAGTTTTGCCCTGCATTTTGTTTTAAATATGAATAGTCTTTTTCTAACTAACGAAATTATGCTTTGCCCTATGTGAACCTTCTTCAAAGAGCTCCTGACTGCGCATAATCGTGCTTTGCTCTGTGTTTATCTTTTTTGCAGAACTGAAAACTAATAGAGATGCTTGTTTCAAATGGAATGGGAGGACGCAAAATTTCTTTTGATGTTAGATTTTCCTTTGTGGTTATGCTTGTTGTTGATGTTGGCGATCTTTTAACTTCCCTTATCTTAGAATCGGTGAAGGCTGATAAGTAAATTGATCTGGAATTATAGATTTACTATTGTCTTATCGACTTAATGATATGCGTTTCGAGATTCGTTGTTTTCATAATTTGAATGTAATTTAAACACTAAACGCTTGGCCAAGTGCAAGTTGGCAGGTTTACTATTTAGTAAGCCATTACGGATTTTCTGTATTCCACCTGTCATATATGAAAAAGATTTCCTTTTTCACTGTAGTACTTAAAACAACAAAAGGAATAAAGTCTCCAAGTGTGAATACAAAAGAATATCCATACACAAAAACAGGCTGTAAGTTTGTAAACAAACAGGAAAGCTTCAGTGTTGAAGTTATTCACTGATGTGATTCTAAGGAAATTTCTGCGGATTTACTTTTGTTTGCATGTATCTACTGTTTCTAATTCTAGTTGTTAAGAGATTTTGCCATTCAAGAGTATCAAAATCAATGAGTGATGGCAATCTTAGAGACTTTACTTAGATAACTAACTTGATACTTTTTTTACACTATAAAACTGACAATCTTTGAAAACATGTTTATCCAATATCAATATGTTTACAAACCTCAAGTCATGTACAGATAAAACAAATTGCGAGGATTTAGGTATTTTATAGGAAAAGCTCAAGTTTTTACAAATTTACTATTATTTAATATTCTAGAACATTTCTTGCGCACTATAAATCTTCTCTAAAATAATTTTCACTACAACGCCATGCACTTAAAACCGTTGAATAGCATGAATAATTATTTTGAGGGGTTCATTTATATCAGGAATATAAGATGGTTGCTATTACGTAGTCGACCAAAAGCTGTGTTTTTAAATTAAAATTAAACCAGACAATTTGACAGTCAATTAAAAATAAACTTCAGTTTTAACTTCACTCCTGCTTATTATCCTGAGAAATATTCTATTTCCTCTGAAGATAATCACAGGTTTGAATAATTCTTGACGGATCTATAGAAACATTAAAATAGAAAAATTATATAATTGACTAACTCTTCATAGGTGCGTAATCGTTAAAGGAAATTCAAAAAAGACGTTTCGAAATTTTTACAGTGTATTATTAGGCATATAAATCCACACCTGCTTTTGCTAATAACAAGGTAGAATAGAGATATCTCTATTCCCCGTATCCCAAAGCACCGACCCTATCATTAATAAAATTGTGTTTTTTTAATAACTATATTAAAGGTGCTCTCGGTTATATTTGAAGCGCCAAAAAAGGAACACGGCTCTTTGCTTACGGCCAGTTTTTATTAGACCTTGTTAGTACAGCTGCAGTTAATGACACAAAATGGAAGATAAAACAAAAAATTGTTATTCTTGTAATTATATAATAATGCGAGGTAATCATTCTCACTGGTTGAAAAATAACTAGCTCGAGAAAGAGATTCACCAAAAAATCTAAAAAAAAGTGAAGCCTTTTAAAATTAAATTTATCGTAAACATTTCTGTTTACCTATAGCGATTTGAATTTTATTTTAAAGATTCCATGCAATTTATTTAATTGCAGGTTTCATCGAGAACCTGAAGATGTCCATCGTTCCCTAGAGGTTTCATTTTAGTTTGCGCAAATGTATAAACTAGACATTTCTAACAAGGTTTAACGTTCATTAAAACTCATTACGTATAAAACGTAACTTCAAGGAAAGTTGATGCAATTTACATTCATAATTAAACAAATACGAGATATTCCTATCTCGAGGGCATAAAGATAAGGTGTGCAACCTAAAGCATAAGTTTAGATCTGTTTATGCAATTAAATGCAATGTTAGTTTTGTAGATAATAAACACGGTGTAAGGTAAGGCACGAAGGCGTTGTAGTTTTTGATAAGATTTAATTATGGAAGTAAACAAGAAACAAAAGCTTATACCTGTTTATGTTGAAAAAGTGGAAGCTCGAATTACTGCAATCTTACGTTATATATCCGCATGTATGATAAATTTTATCTTTGAATATGTAATTTTTTATTTTTTAAATAAATTGAAAATAGTAAAATTCTGGTAGAAGGAAGTAGATGAAAAAGAACGGGCACGTACGACAGGGCTTTTGCTCGGAAAAATTTTACTACCAACTAAATTTACGCCTTTCTAAGCTTAGTGGAAATATGCAACATTTTACCTTGAAAAAAGAGTGTTATTCGCATATATAAAAATAAGGGATTTGCAACTGAATATTATGTAAATTATATTGTGTGCATATAAAGAAAGACAAAAAGAAAAATCGCACGAATAACAAGTGTTTTATGTTTTTTCATAAAGAAATACCCACATTATATGCTTTTAAAAGTGAATTTGCGTAAATAATTAGTGCAAGGAGACTCGTTACATTAATTAGTAAATAATTAGTAGTTGCGAACTTAAACCATCATTATAACATATAACTAGTAACAATTATTGTAATAGTATAAAATTACAGTAAGTGGAAATATTTATAAAAAATGAAACATAGAAATTGCATAAGACAACAGTTTGACTTGAGAATCTTACCACGCTTTAGCTCTATAAAAATTAATTTTAGTTTGCAAAAAAAAATAACAAAAATAGTTTTGTCATATTAGTCCAGTCAATGAATGCCCAAAAGCGGATTATAGAGAACATGGAATGGGTGAGAATTTTTTTCTTGAGGAATGTGTTGGGGGTAGTTAGGAGGCAAAGATACTAAAAGCCCTGCTCTTAGCCCTGCCGCTTCAGGGATGGAGGGGGGTGGAAAGGTTCCTATTTTCGGTTTATTGCTTATAACTCGGAAACGGTGCGTCGTACGGTAAGAAGTATTCCCAACAAAATAAAAGATAATTAAATTTCCTACAAAACTGTCTATATTTATTTTCTTTCTATGTGTGATAGTTTTCGAGATATTCGCCAGCGAAGATCGATAATTTTCGAAAAACTTTTTGTTGCCTCACATTTTTCGTCAAACTTGTCCTTCTAACTCCTCAGCCTTATGTTTTACAGAAAGGTCGTCAGACAGGAAGTTGTAGAGCAGTCAGTCCCTTAGAAATATGTAGTAGTTACTAATTTATCTTTTCAGGTTAGAGGTTGTGTCTACCATCAAGCTATTGAAACTTGAAGGGCAGTCATGTATATAAGTCATCATTTTTAGCGAACAAGCTACTAACATTCCAATTT
Organism: Ignelater luminosus; assembly: GCA_011009095.1. Classification (NCBI taxonomy): domain Eukaryota; kingdom Metazoa; phylum Arthropoda; class Insecta; order Coleoptera; family Elateridae; genus Ignelater; species Ignelater luminosus. Next base: position 98,350 of record VTPC01090904.1, read on the forward strand.
CCTTTCAAAACTTCAATTCTGGCCGATTCTTTTATAATTTATCTCTTAATCAAGGTAATTAGCATCTGACTTGGTTTCACTGTCATCTTCATACACAGAAAATGTGAGATTTGTAAAATCTGTACAAGCTTTGTAACTCGCAAATGTTTATTGAATTTATCAGACATATATGTCTGGGATGAAATTTTTCTGCAGACCAATGAAGCATTTTAAGTCGAATTGAATACTATTAACGCGAGTTGCTTCCAGTTTTTTAGAAAAACGATAGCTTAACTCTTAGCTAGAGCAATGAATTCGGTCTGATCCAAGTTGCATGTGTACCCCTAAGACGTTACAATCTTCCCGCTGAGTTGGCCATACCTAAAAATATCAGTCATTGTCAAAAATCCTTTTTCTAGGGAAAATGAAGTACAACTAATTCTCTCTGTGCTTTCAACAAAATATTTAAGTGACAGTATCAGTGCCTCAACCAAATTTTTTCGGAAAATTGTGCTAGAAAAGCCGAAAAGTGTAACTGTCAAAATCAGTGATAGTGCTCCAAAGAAAACCTTTTTCCTTGGAAGATCAAAGCCTAATAAATCCCGTACACGAGTACATCAAGACAGTCCTCGGTAATTGTTCTCCAGGTGATTTAGGGAAATTGGGTTGTGGTACTGTCGGTTGATACGCTGTCGGAGAATAGCACGAACTTAGCCGCGATATTATAGTGTCATGGCTATCGTTTTGCTAGTGGACTGTCAAGATCGTCGATTTTTAAAGTTTTTTAAAAATCCTCTAAGTATTTGGCGTCGAAGAGGTCTTCCGCCGGTGTCTTTTGATTCTCTGAATGGATATACATGCATTAGTAAGAGTAAATTCTTTCTGTACAAGTTTAATCTTAGGGGTAGCTGCATCGAATTGTTATTACACACTGTCACGCACCCCGTTTGCAGTACGCGTGTCCGTAGATATTTTGTGCCCCGTTCACCGTGCCGCGCTGCGCCGAGTAAACTGAACTATTCTCAGGGTTATTACAAACAATTTTATCTGCTAAACGATGTTGAAGCAAATCGAAAATCTCTCGGACGAAGAACTTGGCTTGCTCACCATTGAAGTCAATAAATACGCAACACAAAAGTTGGGCCACTTCCTGCCCACATGTGTCAGCTCATAGACAACAATTACAACTACAACAATCAGTGACCCGATAATAGAGGAAAGCCAGAGTTCCTCAAATGATGGTAGTGCTGACACATCACGAAAGAGGACTCGACAAGAGTTTATTAAAAACAGCGATGTTGCCACAGAAAACAGTTACCGAAATCCTCACTCTGACAGAAAAAAAATGAAAATCCCCCCCATTATAGAAAAAGAGAAAGAACGCTGAACGACATTATCCAGTGAACTCAAACGTCTCAAATACAATTTCACGAAAGCAAGAAATATCGACCATGGGATAAGCATCAATCCGGAAACAATCGATGACTATCTCAAAACCATCCACCTTCTTGACAAGAACAACATAGCCTTATACATCTACCAATTCTCTGGAGAAAAAACGATTAGAGTGGTAAATTGAGGTATTCCCTCCGAAATAAACACTGTGGACGTCAAGGACGACCTAGAAAAAAGGCTTTTAGGTAAACTCAGTAGTCTGAATTGTAGTAGGCAAAGAGCGTTGCTCCACACGCCTGGTGCTGGTGAGCATTAAGAAGACTCCATTTTTTGCATCCGTTCTCTCACTCAACATAAAAACTAAAACACCAAGAAAGAAGCCGTCCTCGATCGCACAATGACATAGATGTCGGGGTTTCCACCACTCCCAGATTGTCACTCTCCCCCTCGAGGCGTCAAGTGTGCCGGTGACCATCACTTCGCAACTTGTACAAAAGCCAAGGACCAGCCGGCAACCTGCGTCAGCTGTAGTTGAAACCATCCAGCCAGTTACAAAGGATGTCCTAAATTTCCTAAGAAACATCTCCACAGACAAAATCTGAACAATAAATGGACAGTCGACGCTTAAACACAATGATAAGTATACCATTCAGCCCACCTCATTTTACAAAATCGCAACCACCAAGCATTTGACGACATTAAAGAAACTACCGTCTATTGCTCTGGATGCTCTATAGCATAAAGATGCGTTTCTCGAATTATTACCAGACATCCTCACCCTCTTGGAGAGATAAAAACCAAACAACACTACTCCGACTCCTATAAATAATCTAGGGAACTACGAAATAGAAGAAACCGACAATTAAAAACATTTTGTTGCGGCCATAATATGCAATATGTACTGAATGATATTGTGCAAAGGGGCCATATTTCAGACCATCACTAAAACATCTAAGTTTCATCATTGGTTTTCTTTTGTGTAGTGGGCGACATTTTCCTTCGGGTTGGGAGGATCTAGAGAAAACGACATTTTTCAGAAATTGTACCATATAGCTTGTAATTTCTCTTCTAGCAGTCTTGACTGTTTTTTCTTTTCCGCGAATAGGTGACTCTTTGTAAATTTCTGTTTGTTGACCTTGGTGGACTCAAAATAATGACACTTAGGATCTTGACGTTGTGGCTTACTCGCGACACTGGATTATTTATTTGCACAGTCAGATCCAAGTGTAGGATCTTCTAGTTCTGAAACGGTTTTTACTGTTGTTTGGAGCCTCTTTAGACTTTACATATCTTTTTTTGATTAAGTGTATCAGAGGAAGGTCATCCCCAGATTCAGAATTTTGGTTTTTGGGGAAACTGTAAGTAAGCTCTGATCGGACAAATGCATTTTCTGGAATCGCATTAGGTTCAAAAGGGAAACTTTCCGTTGATTTAAATCCATTCTGGGTATTTGATTGTGCCCTGCACTGATTCCATACTTTTGTAAACACAAACCCAAAGCCCTGTAGGTTTAAATTTGGAAAAGTGTTGTAGCCACTTGATAAATAATTCTCGCGCCCTGCTGCCTTTAACAATCATCTCACATATTGCTCCAAAAGGTAGATTGTCACAATAAGTATTTTTCTTCCTTGATTCCTTGAAAATGATCATAAGCGAAATTGCATGTCCCAGCGCACATGCATGCAACTATTATAACGTTTTTCGCTTGTTCATTTGTCAACAAATTAACTGGAAGTTGCCTTCTCCGTGCTAGTACAGGCTGACCATGATAAAGTGTTAGCCTGCAACCTTTCTCATCGAGGTTGTAAATGAACTGTGGTTGATTTGGAATTCCTAAATCATCCATTAACTTGCTTTAGTGTTTTAAAATGGTCCTGAATACAACCGGATTGAGCTTCTGCGCTCTCTCAGGGTTTATGACTTGGCCTTATTATCAAAATACACCTTAGTAGTAAAGCAACAACAAAACATATAATTTACTGAAAATTTTTGAAGGTGCATGCATTACGCCAGATTCGTCTTTTTATCTCTTCTTTTCAAAATTAAAACATTCATTGGTTCTTCACAAATTAAATTCACTTTTTTTACGTTTTGGCCTGCGTAAATGCACCCAAATACTTTAAGTGTCACTAATAAACTATGCAAAGGCGGTGGGCATCCCCTAGTCAACAAGCTGCAGAAATTCCAATCTGCTTTTATAACTTTAGTTCAGCTATAGATTCGTCAGATCCGACTATAATGTAATGTTTAGCCAAGGCAATTAATACTTGACTTTATTTTATTGTTACCTTCGTACACACAAAATATGCATCCAATAAGATCTTTACAAGCTCTGTAACTCCCAAATGCTCATTGAATCTATCAGAATGATCAATAAGTTCTTCTCGCCATTCTCTAAGAAACTATTTCGTCTCATCGTCTTTAATTTCTTACTGCCGCGATAGCACAAGACCACCTCAAACTCAATTTCTAAAAGACACTCACATTGACAGGTACTATAATATAGTGAGTCATGTTACTAATTTTTCAAACATATACATTGCTAACTTACTTGATAATCAGATTCACTTCTATCCTGAAGTGGAGCAAGGAACTCGGGAAATAGCTCAACATTGTCCATTGTGCCTTCCGCGGACACTAATTCATACCTGTTCATCTGACCTATAAATGACTAATAATTCATTTGCATTTAAATCTTTCGCGTCCTTTCTCATAAGACTGATTTGTGAAGAGCAGAATCCAGACAGTCCTACTTGTAGAAGCGAGTCCTGCGGTTAGAACTTTGTGATTCCTATAAGTTTGAGACTAAAACTTCTATCTGGTTGACATGTCATAAGAGTGATCTACCACAATCAAAAACGTCTTCTAGAAATTCATTCACTTCTTCCCCAATTATAGTATTGATTTATAGTGAAACTTCTTTATCATGTTGCATTTCCCTTCTTCAATTAGCTCTCTAAACTTATTCTCTTCATTTTAATGTTTGTTGACTGCTCTGTTTTTTTTGAGCTCAAGCTCAACCACTTTAGCAGATTTGTCGTAGCATCAAAATAGCTAAGAGATTATAACATAAGTTGTCTTTTTCATTTACGGTTTGTTTTTGCGCTTTTCAGCTTATCCATCATTTATGCCACAGCAAAAGTCTTAAGTTGTTTCTTGTAAAACTTTATTTCTTTAAAAATTTTTCAATCATTGAGCGTAGAGCTTACTGTTTTCTCCCAAACACTATCCTTATGTTTTGAAGAATTTTGTTTGAAAAAATTCTTAGGGTTTAGTACCACAAAAGTTCTTCAGGTTTTTTAAGTTATTGAGTTTTTTCCTCAAAATGGAAAGTAAACGTACAATTATTAACATCGGGAACATAATTTGACGTAAAGTCGCCTTCATACGCAAAGTCTGGAAGAACGAATTGTTTTTCTAGATCTCTACTATTTTCCATAAACCATTAAATAATATCTTGCACAAAATAAGGCCAGGATGTTCCAGACAAATTTTAAATCTAGAAGGAAAAGAACACTTTTATATGAGGTGTTAAAAGTACTTTGTTTATTTCTTAAAGACTGTTCGATGATATTCTAATGACAGTGAATGGTGAAGGTATCACATTTGTTTCTTTAAAATTCTGCACCTAGCCTTTAGGTATCTCTGTCCTAGTTATTTTTTGCCCCATTCAAGGTAAGAATGACCTTTCACAGAATTGAACCATTTCTCTTCGTAGGCCATGTAAAAACTTAAAGGAAATTTATTTTGGTCGCTGTAGGAGTCACAGAATATAATAAGGTTCTTTATTTTTGGATCACAGCAACGATATAGTACGAAATAATGAATCATAGAAAAAACGTCATTACTACCGGCTTTCAGTTCTAGACAAAACGTGTAGGGTCTTCGAGGGTATTAAGGTCCACCACAAAACAATTTCAAAAACAGACTAGGAAATCAAGCTAAGAACAAAAATGAAAACAATTCGTTTTTGCAAAAACAAAACTTAAACGAAAGCTCTGCAGTGGGCCTTGTAATAAGGCGTGCTTGATGTATATGGAAGATAACAGATAAGATTATAATTTCTGCATTCCAGGCGTGTGGCATCCTCTGTATAATCTTCAGTCGATCCTAAGCAGTTGTCGTGCACCCACGACCGGACACTCTTCCCACTGTTACTTAGAAGAATTTTGCTGTCTGGATTTGAATTCTTAGATTTATTCTGGCTTCGTTCCTCTTTGATCAGTAAGCTTAGTCCATACGCAGCAAACTTTTGTAAAATTGATAGATCCCTATTGCTTTAGATTTATGCGCAATATTATCAGTCGTCATACACTTGCGCCATACTAGGTTAAAAACCTCTCTTTATTCATTTTCCCATTAGGATATTTGTCCTAGTACGGTAGTAGCTCCTCGTCTCAGAAATGTTCAAAAAAACGGAATAGATTTTGTCGAGATGTTGCAGCTTATGTATCATGTTTGAAGTCAGGCGCAATAAATGAATTGAAATGAGATGAAAGCTGTCTCAGCAACTGTCAAGTCAGCACCATCAAATATTAGAAGCACTGGCATGGCGGTTGGATAAAGGTAGAGAAATGCTTTGACCACCCAATAAATAAAATGATGTTCACAATTTCTTTAGATCCATTACCAAAAGTTAGTGTGAGTCTCTGCCGATTAAATAATATCATCAGCGAGATAACGTTGCTCAATAGGTTGACACAAGCAACAATTGTGCAACTCTCCGTATGTGTCAGAGCTACAAGGTAAATTTTTTCTGTTATCCTTCTTAACAGTCACTGTCTGTTGATGATGTGAGGTTAATCGGCACCGCTTTTCATTCCTATTAAAAATTTGGGCAGGCCGATGTTTAAGATATTTTATTAAAGCATTGTCTAGTTTCTGAAAATAATTATCAATAATGTAAGGATTTAGCTTTGGCGCCCTGGCAGAGTTCAATGCTTGTGGCCTTTCTTTAAGATAAGCAAGGGTGTCACCTCATAAAGGCTTTATAATAATCAGAACCGACAATTTTGTTTTTTTTTTTGGTATCAAAATGACTAGCAGTACCGTCATTTTCAAAATATTTGTAGACGCTTCTTCTAAGTACTTTAGTACGGTGTAGTGTAGTGAGAGCAATACTAAGTGAACTAGAATTTACCTTTCTTAAAGTTGATACCTTTACGTTTTTGTTTATGAAAACGAGCGTTGAAATCAAGGAGATTTTATAATTTTGTCGGCAAAATAATCGCTGCATTCAGAAACACATCCTCAACTGAAAACTAACAAACTTGGTCTATTAGATCCATTACTAGTTTTTTTGTCAGTGTGTAGATGGTGTGACAATAACAAATAAATTATGATTAAAGCAGAAAAATGAAATGAGCCTTATTACCCTTGAGGACCTTACATTGAAAATAAATATAATAGAGAGTTCTCTTGTAATAAACTTCATTGTTCGGTACATTTGGTAGTGGAAGGTTTCTCTCGAAATTCAGGCTTATTTCTTCCTTGGTTGCAAATCTTTGGGAAATCTTCTTGGTTTTTCTCTTCCTATTATAAGGTTTGCAGTTTTTATTTTAGAACAATTATACCTGTTCTGAATTCTCCTTATGCCTTTGCTCCTGCTCCAAGTAACGCCAAATATTTACTGCTGGCAGTACAAATACCTGTCTGGGGATTCTCAAATGGCATGTAAAAATTATATGTTCTAAGAAATATTTGAGTTTTCTTGTGGTGACCACGATTGTACTGTGGTTCAGTATCATTGCGTTTGAAACTGCTGACTAAAACTTGATCTTCTACATTTCCTGCTACAGTATATTCATTAATAGTTCGAACACTTTGTTTGTACGTGACTTCCTTGAATAGAATTTCCTCTCCAGGTTCTCATGGTCGTCTTCTAGCAATTTGAAACGCACCAATAAGGCCACATAGGTATGAGTTTGTCGTGGCATTGCAGGTTAAGTTTGTTGTTTGATTTAGAGATTCTACCATATGGTAAGTAGCTTTATAAACATCTTTAACAGTAAGTGCACCATCGCAATTGCCTTTAATCTTCCATTGTTTAAAACTATGCACACGCCAACATAAACAAAAACTTGCAACACAGTGACGTTGCAATCTTAACTACAGGACGTAAAAGTGCAAGGGGCAACTTTAGTGGCTTAAGAACAAAATTGGTTCTTTTCTGTCGTGGAAGGATTGAGCCTGTTCTTTTCATGTTTGTGACTCAAAACAGTTTTCTTCTTGCACCTATAGCTCAAGATTTGGAACACATGTTTTAGTATTAGATCCTATAGAAACCACAAAAGTCAATATTTTGTACTCAACTTGTTCTTTTCACCTATCCTTCATGTCCTTTCCTTACCAGAAGAAATGTAGTATGATATTTGAATGGTGAGACTTCGAGAAGAGAAATTGGGTTCTGTTAATTAGTCAGACATCCTAACATTCGAAAGACTGAGAGATTCTGTCAAGATGTACCAATGGTAGAATCAGCATAAGACAGTCGCGACATTTGAAGGGACTGTCTGTTAACGTAAATATCGTGGATTTAGTAACTTCTTAGGTTTTCTTTAGAATTATGGCAGAACATTGTGAAGGAACAAAAATTTCTTCTAATGAAAACTCCCCTGATCTTGAAACTAGGGTACATAAACTTGGTATTGTACTTGCAAGAAACTGCAATAAGACTTTTTTGCTAATTGATGCAAATTTTTCCTTTTGCTTAATAGCTACCCTTAGGTGCTTTGATTTCTTTCTTTCCTCAATTTTGGTTCTTAATTGAGGTACTGATTTGTTGCAGCTTTCCATTTCTTTCCTTCATCTTCTGTTTTTCCAAATTAAAATATTACATTCTGAAATTATTGTTGATATAAATACCTACCATAGTATCACAAAAGTGATGCGAAATTCCATTTTCTGCAATTTTCTTCCTGTGTAACCTATACCTGTAAGACATTTGTAAGCTGTCAGATTGTTTATGTCAAATTATATATTTTATTGTTTCAAATTTTATATTTATACTAATTTTACGATTTTAGAAAACAATCAGTGTGGAACGCCTTACTAAAATTCCTTGGCACTAGTCAAGCAAATTGAACTTTAAATATCTTGATGCACAAATAACCACTTTATGTAACTGCAATAAAGATCAGAGTTAGGTACTAAATTGAAATTTCAAAGTGTGTTTTTACTACCATTTCAATAATTGGCTAAACGTGTGAATGGACACGAATGGACGCCGTATAACATCTAACTTTATTAGTGTAAAGTTTATACAGAAACAATAAAAGTCTCTCTTAATAAGCCCATTAAAGTCTCACTATTACAACTACTAGACGTAATATAGACGCAAAACTATGCAAATCAAGTTTCCTAAGTTTGCCACTTACTTAGGTATGCACAAACCGGATTTTAAACAATAAAAATACTAAAAGGTTTTATTAAGTCACAATCGTGCACTAATCTTGTTCTGTTTATTTTGCATAAATGATAATCCGAAAAATTAAGTTTGTAATAAACACTCTCTTGATTCATAACTAAAGGGTTTTGTATCTATTTACTACAAAAGGAACCTAAAAATAAAGATAATAGTCGTATAGTTTTATTAAATTATTACAGTTACTTACGTGATATCAACTTGATATTCCTGAAACAATAAACTACATAACATCTTGTAGTATAAAGCATGGTCTTCTTGTTTTTTTAGTTTACTTGTGATGACCTTGTGATAGAAGTCGGCGTCGTTTAATCAAGACTCATACTGAAATTTAGAAATATTCTATGGAATTTTATGTTTATATTAAAAACTTTCATCCACAAAATGGTGGCAGCGTTGGAGTTAATTAATTATCGATTCTCCTCATTCTGCTTTTTTTATGATAAAAAAAATTTTATTCAACTATAATTATGCTTAAAAAAGCAAAATGTCTTTCAAAATCTAGAAAAACCTTTCAGAAGTTGTTGCAGCTTCCAGCTAGCAGAAACACATCTTTTCAGTCATTGAATTGACTTGTCAGAACTGGAAGTTTTAATCTATGATCTTTAATCTGTTATAATAGAGAATGAAGCATTGCAAACACTGCACGTAGGTAGATGGTCCAGTCGAAAAGAAGAAGTCCTCTTTATCTGAGGCCTCTAACAAGAAGATAATTATCCTGACAGAGCAGATTTTGAAATCGCTACTATGTTAGATAAGAAAAGTGCATTAGAGTTTGGAATTGGCCATAGGTCTAATCGAATTAGTAGAACTTTATGTTTTTGACATACCATTGCTCAATCTGTACAGTTGCTAAGCCTCGAACATTTTTGTCTAGTTTTTGGAAGGATGGAAGTTTCTATTCTTTCTCAGTATTCTTAGTATTTACGACCAAACAATCCTTTGCATTCCGTACTTTAAAATAGTTATGGGAGCCCACTAGATGTTAGATGGTTGCCGATGGAAAGGCATCTGTCTAAACTTTTTGCAAAGGATATGGATAAGAAACCCTGTAAGAACCATAGAACATTTCTCGGTAACCACTAACTTCTCTACGCGTAAGTAGCTATAAATACAGTAAGCCGGCAATAGACACTTGTTTTTAGATTTCCACTGTACTAATATGACCTAATCCCTGTCAAAACTAGGCAATAAACAATAGGTACACTTAGGAATTTAGTTATGCGGACAGTATTGAATTGTTAGAATAAATTAAATTTGACAAAGTTTTAATAAAGAATTCTAGTCTTCTTGTTGTAAGGTTCCATTACTGACTCATTCTTAGAAGTCGCCGCCTTAAAACTAGTGATATAGAGACCGATCTCGGTTTATCTAGCGTATAATGATCAAACAAGTAAACTAACTCTCACAAAAAGCGAGAAACTAGCTCGGAAACAAAACCACAGAGTTCTGTGACGAAACGTTGATGTTGGATGGTATTTCTATGTTTCTATAATAGATGTCAAGACAATCGCATATGCACGCCAAATGAGTAAATGTAGTAACAACTGTTCGAACATAGTCGTATTACCACGTAACTATTAGTTGGAAGTAATCGGACGGCGGCGTACAAAGGCTAGGTTAATGAGTTAAAAATCATTTCTTTTTGAAGTGAAGATTAAATCCCAACGATGCGCAAGGGTATCTTTAGACATCACCATGTCTATTTAGCGAGTTTAGCGAAACAGAAGGAAAAAGACGTCAACAAGCCGAACTAAAGACTACTGGTAGAACAGGGTAGATTTCGTAAGATTATTGCCCTATAGTTGCATTTTCATTGCTGGGTTTTTCAGGAAACCGACCCTTTCCTTGTGAATTGAAAACTGCAATCTAATCTCATTACATAATTTAAAACCACGACATTGTCCTCGGCATTGTCTACATTTTTCTGATCTTTAAACATAGAAAAAGCTTGAAAAAGATAGAATCCCGAACATTAGTCGTGGGACATTTACTAAGTTATCATTTTGGAAATACTACACCATTATCCATAGCTTAAATTACTCATCAAGAATATGTCCTTATAATTGAAATATTGAGGTTTAATTCGAAAAGTAACTTTTTAGAATTAAAGTAAAATTTTATGTGAAAACTACAAAAATTGCCTGTGCCTGAATACCAGAAACAAGAACAGCCTTCAAAAGTGACAGACACTTCAGGTTTTCAAGTCCTGTCACTTTACATCAGCAATATTGGTTCAAAGAAGCTAACTTACTCAAAAAGCCCGGCCGGTCCATAAAAGTCAAAGCCTAAGCAATTCCAACATTGACGACATGATTTTGGCTGCCCAAACCTTGTGGCCATATCTGGGTAGGCAACGTCGTACAAATTTGCAATTTCATTACTTTGAAGCACCGAAGAATCTACACACAAATTTTAGTTTTTGCTGGAATTATTAAATTGATAAATCTGATGGTAATGTTTTCTCAAGGATCTGAGCTGGAAAGCTTTCAATACAGTTTCATTTGAGTTACGTAAAACAACAAAAGGAAGATGAATCACCAAGAATATCAATCTGAAGTATGACTAAAAAGTATAAACTCGATATAGAAAATTTATTATTATTATATTCAAGACTAAAACACCAAAAACAATCTAAAACTTGATTAGTCTACTTCACTATTAACTATTTAACTGTTTGTCTTCCAAGTTTTCTAAGCCTGCTCCATGTGTTGAACATCAAGCGGATGCTATCAGTTTTTGCAACTTTTGTTGATATTCTCCTCCAAACCCTAAACATCTGTTCTTGTAATTTTGTTGTACATTGTTTACGAAACGCTTGCTAGCAAATGGCCCAAAATAGCTTGGGGAACTTTAGCAGCATTTTCTTCTTTGATACATATTCGAGATTTTGTTCCCCAAGATACCTTTAACACTACATTGATACAGTAGACACTCTCAAAGCTGAAAGCAATCGGGCGTTCCATGAAAACCACTTAGTCGGCCAATACTTCCAAAATCGTACCACCAGAAAGAAAAAAAACGAAAGTTAAGAACAGAACAGTACGGTAGCGCTATTTTTGTTAACACCCGACTGGATGTTTTTTTAACTTCTCTGACTTGTAATAACGATATTAACATCCTTACTGTTGAGGTAAAAGAGTGCACAATCACGTCCGTATATAAACCATCAACGTCAGCTTTGACTTTTAGGAACCATAAAACTTCCTCAACCAGAAATACCAGATCGTAATTGAAGATTTCAACTGCCATAGCACCGCGTAGGGTTGCAGTGAAATCGACAAAAATGGGGAGGACTTAGAGACATGGGCTGAACATAAGGACCTAACATTGATTTATGATCTAAAGCTACCCCCATCATGTAGCAACTGCAGATGGATAAGAAGGTACAATCCTGAAACTGACCTCACACAAAAATTCGTCATGGACTCAATTCCAAAAACACAACATATACCAATAGTTTGCAAAGTGTTAGCTGGCGTAAACGCATAAACAGTCCCCCTCAAGACACGTATCAACTTTAAAAAGGCAAAGTGGGAGGTTCTTACAAAAGAGCTAGATGATGAAGTAGCTAAAAGTAGAGCCTAAACTAGAAAACTATGAAACGTTTGTTGACGTGGTAGAAAAGATGTCACGGAAACATATACCAAGAGGATGTAGAACGGAATATGTCCCAGGACTCAACGAAAAATCGAAGATCCTGCTCGATAGCTACCAGGAACTACATGGTAGCAATCCTTTCTCCGATGAAACAGTCGAACTTAGTTAATAAAATCCAAGTCTAGAACCGAAAGGTAAAATAACGTTTTGGGAGAGCTAGATATGACAAGAAACAGTCGCCGCGCTAGGAAACTTTTGAAAAACCTTAGTAATGACTTTATAAGTCCACCACAGGATCTAACAAAAACTTCCGATCAAATAGCACATTACCTCCTATTGAATAGAGAGGTCTCAGGAAAGACAGAAAAATCTAGGACTAGACGACGTAAGAACGGAGCAAATAAAAAACTTTGGCACAAAAATAATGAAATAGATTCTAGATATGATAAATTTGTGTGTAACTGGATTAAATTTACGTAACACAAACATAACCCGGAGGGGACAACCTTTGGAACACTGCACCGAACCAAAATACTTAGGAGTCAAGGTGGACAGTACACTGCCTTATAAGACCCACTGTCAGGACACCAAGGCAAAAATATCGTCTAGGAATAATATAATTCGCAAACTGACTGGTACCACTTGGGGATACCAACCAAGTGTGCTCCGAACCTTTGCATTGGCCTTATGCTTCTCAACTGCAGAATACTCAGCTCCAGTATGGGGTCACTTTGCACACACCCACATAGTGGATTGTGCAATAAATAATATTGACCAAATAGCGTCTGGATATTTAAAACCAACCGATAAAATTTACCCCATCATAGATATTGTCCTCCTTCAATTAGAAAGGAGGTTGCTTTGGAAGTTCAGAGGAAGAAGCAAGTAACTCACACTCCCTTGTTTGGATAACAGAGGTATCAAACAAGATTAAATCTAGGAAAAGCTTTATAAATTCCACGGATGTACTCAAAACCACTGTCGGACGACGCCGCTGTGAGCTGTGGCAGGCGTGTCGTCTTGCGGAGGCTTCGGAACCGAAAGAGGAGCTAATAGAAGTTAACTCAGTTACCATATCCTACTCGGAGAGCCCTCAACAGGCTCAGAATTAACACTCCGCGATGCAAGAAGAATTTTAAAAGATGTGGATATGCAGAGGACGATAGATGTGGAGAAACACAATGCTGCACCCATCTAGACCTTCTGGAAGCGAATGACAGAGAGAAAGTTTTGTGGCCCAATACTGGGGAAACGTCATTTGACTTTGACCTGTTATCCGAGCAGGGAAAAGAAAGAAAAAGTAGACACTTGCCATATCAGGTCAGAACACTACATTTTCTATACCATAGTTTCTTTTTTATCTCAGCTACTAATTAAGCACTTGAATATTTAGATTTAGGAACTAAGTAACATTACCTTTTAAAATCATTGTAGGTGAGACTTTCCCATCTTCAGCAAGCATGTATTTGGCAACATATTTACTAGTCTTCTTGTTCTCATGTTTAATATGATTTTGTTTATACATGTGTAGAATTTTCTACCAGGAACACTTTGAGAATTACAAGGCACGTAAGTTTCATCATTAATTTATTCTTTGAACATTGAAACCTTTTTCATCAAGACAGAGGCTCTTTGCTATAATCCGAAACTTTTTGTTGAGTTTTTGAATGTAATCCTAGGAGTCTATTTTTGTACAAGTAAATGTACCTTGTTTTAATTTTACCTTGTCTGCAATATCTACGTTTGAAATGTTAGGGTCCTTCTGATAAGTTTTCTGAATGATACGCAACACTTCCGGGGTGAATCTTGACCTTGGTCAATCGCTTTTCGGTATCCAACTCACTTGACTTGTTTTTAGATATGACAAAACGACATTACAGTGTACAAAGCTGTGATTCAAGCCGTTTTAAAATGTTTGATCTTTCTCTTTTTCTCACGATCAAAGACATTTTTATAACTTTGTAGTATTATTTTTCGAAGTAATTCCGCTTCTACTTACTTATTAGATATCTGATAGTGTAAGCTATCAAACAATATTATATTCACTATAGTATTACAGATTGCTCATGTGCTCAGAATTTGTCCCATCTTCAGGCAGAATGTGCACTTCCTGTCATATTGTCTTAAGTGTAACGCCACGTTGCAATGTTGAACTCGAGCAACAAAAAAGGTAGAATACTCAAAAGCAACTTAATGAGAAAAATAGTAAATTGCATTTAAGGGATCATGTTCGAGTCGAAAAGGCTTATTCTAGTAAAAGGGCAAATGAGCTTTTTGGAAATAAGACATAATCTTCTGAAAACACCAATAAACTTTGTTCAACGTTTTTCCAGTAATTCTAATCCTTTGTTGTAATGATCTTTCGGAAGCTTCTCAAAACAGGTTTTCACTGCTGCAATGAACTCTTCGTTTGTCTTGAAATGCTTTCCAGCCACAGAATTGTTTAAATTTGGAAAAAAATAGAAGTCGGATGGTGCTGAATCCGAAGAATAGAGCGGATGTTCCAACAATTCATACCTCAATTCGCTAAATTTAGCCATTGCAATTGCACTTTTGTCAAGAGGTGCGTTGTCCTGATGATAAACTTTCTATTTTGATCAACTAGGTCTTTTTGCTTTAATATTTTTTATCCAATTTGTCTAGGAGGCTTGCAAGGTATACTCCAGTAACTGTTTGATCCCTTTTCAAGTAATGAATCAAAAAAATTTCGTTTGAATCCCAGAATACCAACGCCATAACCTTACCAACTGATGAAACCGACTTAGCTTAGAATAACTAGCTTCTATCTACTGTCTCGACTGCTGTTTTGTCTCCGATGTATGGTGATGGATTCAAGTTTCTTCCATAGTTACAGATTTCCGGAACAAATCCTTCCTATCCTTATTGACACGGTTCTAACAGCTCTGTGATATTTGCAGTCGAATGCGTTTTTGATCGATGGTCAACAAATGCAACACTCATTTTGCGCAAAGTTTTTTCATTTTCAAATCTTATGTTAAAATAAGGCAAATGCGTTCAGTTAAAATGCCGACAGCCTTAGGTAACTCAGCAACCTTCAATCGCCTGTCTGGAAGGACCTAATTATGTATTTTTTGAACCATTTCTGCAGTTGTAGCACTTTTTAGGCGTCTACTACGGGGATCATTTAAACTCCTTAGTCCACTTTGAAACAATTGAAAACAATAGTGCAGATTCTTTCAAACCTTTCATGAATCTTCGTCGTCGATAGACCTTCCAAAACAAAATACTTGATCACTAAACGAAATTCTGTTTTCTCCATTTTGACAACACACGTTTGGCGTCCTTTGCGAACATTTTTTTCACATATAATGAGTTGATACAATAAAATGCATGTTTGGCAGATGTTTATTGGAAGATAAGATGTTAAAATGGCTTGAACAACTTGACGCTACTAGCGCCGCGTATAGGTCATTCCGAGAACTTTTCAAATTATCCTCGTAAGTTTATTGTCCAAAAAAGGACATTAAATTTTCTCTATGAGAGTGGTCTTTCCCATGGTAAGGACTGATCTAGTCTTTGCAATTATAACTTATGTGTCTGTTAAACCCTACAATGTTAGTATACCTACCAAAAGAATGATCTTATGATCGATCTTCATAACTTCTAACCTCAAAGGTTTCCGTCCGCTTTTGAAAAGGATCAAGATTCCGGAAGATAAGGTAGGCTGCAAAGAGAAGTAAGACACTTCTGTCAACTGAAACCCTGTCACCTGAAAACTCAACTAGGCAGCAATAATAAATGACAGTAGTCTAAATGATATAATTTTAAAGAGGGACAGTGATAAAACATTTCACCCTTCACTATCCGCTTTTCTTTTAAACACGTGTGAGTATCAAAATTCTCTGTCTTGACATAAACGTCTTCGTACTTATTACTGTCCCTAAGAGTGGGATAGCCGTACCGGCTGCCTAGTAAGTTCAGAAGTCCCTGGTGGGAATCCTGCTATTGTTTGCAACAGCCACCGACAGGATAACTAGCAATAGAAATATTAACCTCGTGTGGAATGTCCTATATTGCGATAAGCACGGTAGTAGGTTTTACGGCCCGATTGCTGTAGTTGGTCATGTGCCCGATAATATACCGGGTGTGGAGTTTCATAGAACAATGCGCGGAGATTTAGATTTTTCTAATTCCTGCTCCCCAAATGACCCTACAGGGGAGGTAATGGTATCAATCGATAGGGTAGAAGTTTCCTCTCAATCTGGCATCGATAAATTAACCAAAGAAGCTCAGAATTAGCAAAACAAATTAATAAGCAAAATTGTCCTATGTACGGGTTTGAAACTCCACACCCGGTATACAACGTAATAACTAATAAGATTTCTAAAATCTCAAACATTGATTGAGCTTAGAGTGTTGTAGATTTCGTTGATGGCACTTAGGACATTATCTTTGGAAATATCTATCTATTTACGTAACTCTCGTTCAAATGTTTGTTTTACAATTATGATTAAGACATTCTAGACGAGCAGTTCGAAATGTTGTACGTATACTAAATTGGGAATTATTATGTTGTAAAGTAAATCTCAAGCCTTTTAATTATAAGAATGTGATCATTTTAGATTTCCTTTAAAAGAAAATAAACTATAAAAATCTAGACTTTATTCAAAAGAGAATTCTGCACTCAAGTTGAACTTTATTTAACAAGTCTTATATTGTGTTGCAAGAATCCGCTATTCATCATCAAACAATCGTTCATTAAATCATTTTTTATCTTTCCCAATAGGAAACTTCCTCATATAATAACTGTATAACGTGCCAACAATTAACCTACACATTTCGCGTCGTTGCTGTAAATTGTAACATCCCACACTGATGCTGGTGCAGTCACGTTTCAAAAAGTTTATTGTTAGAATCGACGACGCATACTTTTCTAAACTGCTTTGCAACACAATACCACCTAAATAATAGCATTATAGGTTATAACGTGTAGGTACAAAATATGGCATTCATGAAATGGGTGTGTGTGAACCCGCTATTAGTGTACATGGTAGTTGACAAAAGGCGCGTGGCAGTCCGGTGAAAGAGGAAAAAGTTGTTAAATCCGCCCATTGAGCAGCAGATGTTATTCGCGTATATTCGTATTGTTTAGAATTTAACCGGAAACGAATAAAAAAAACATTTTGATTTTAGATATCTATACAGGGATACAATACAAAGCTAACCAGTTCAGGCTACCACCATTACGCAAGTATGTGTGATTAATGGGGTGTTGCCCCAACAGTGGTCGCCGAATATGTGATGCTTTCGAAACTCACCTGTAGTAATTAGAGCTAAACTTTTAAATTATTTATAATACCAGCGAGTATTTTTGTATAATGGTAAACTTTCATGTTTTTTTCCTCTTTTTAATTATATTTTCTGTTGGCACCTGTTTTTTATGTAGAAAACAATTTTAATTGGGTCGCGTTTCCTGATACAACAATAAATAACACGAACTTCTCTTTTTTGTGTTCCAATCAACGATAAAAAATTATTTTAATTCAAGGTTTATTATCCTTTCTACAATTATTCTCGATTTAAAATGACAAAGCACAAGGTAGCGTGTATTAAGGTGACACATTTTGATGTATGACCCCTATTATCAAATCAACAGTTACTTAGGGAGAGTTTAACTTGTTTATTATTTTCTGCCGTGGTATCGTTACAGTTTGCCCTCGTTATCAAACGAATCATTAAGGAAATATTTCTTCCGGCAGCCGCCGCAATTTTACGTCTTAAAAGTTAGCCGCGCTCCATTTCTCCAAATATTGCACGACATGGCCCCAAAATGCTGTATTTATTTTTATATCACATAATCCGATTGGGGTTGATAAAAGACAACAAAACACACAAAAAAACACAGCAAATCCTCAGAAAATCCGATCGTATTAGGCCACAGCATGACGTTTTGCAGGACCTTTGTTGGCTTTTATTATTTTTTCCGTACTTTCGACTCGGTATAAAATTTTTTGACGAAGGTTACGTCGTATACACTGGACCCAAAGAAAAACAATCATCTATAACAGACTAATATGTTATTTTATCGCGTTTTTGGGGACCTACGGCTTATAATTCCCTACGTTATGGCGACACGTGTAGGGGTGCACGAGGGGACATTTTTTATGCCAGCTGTTACTACATACATTCCTATTATTATTGTAGATGTAGATAGTTTATGTGCACATTGAACTAAGGATTGGGACATTTCATCCCCCTCTCTTCTAACTAAATCTGTTGCATCTTATTTTGTGCAATTCGATTGTGATGTAATTTATCTTTTGGGGGTTTTATTAAATTTTTTATAAGTCAATTTTAAAAAATGTACCCTTCTGCTTATTTAGTATTTATATATTCATTACTATTCTATACTTGTATTCATTATTCATTCATTTACTCATTCACTTTTTAAATTATGTGTTTTGCAGTTACGCAAGGTCATTTAAAAATTAGTGTTTAGTAAGTCTGTGAAATCTAGGTGAAATTTGCTTAATTATGCTAAACAATAAACCTTATCAAATCTAAAATAATAAAATGTACGATTTCAACAGTTCTGCATATAAAAGGTTGAAACGTGAACTAAAAGATTCTTACAAATTTTTCTATAGTATCAGAATCAAATTACTACTACTAGTGATCAGTTACTCTATTCCAATTTTTAGAACAAAAACTTGAAAGCAAGTTTTGACCGGTAGGTATCTAAGAAAGAAAATTCAAACTACGGCAAAATGTGATGCTTCGACTCTGGGAAAGTTTAGCCTCCAATACAAATAGAAGCTAACTGATAGCTGAAGATTAGGGAAATCTAAATATTTACGACCAAGTGTCCAAACCGACTAATTTAAGTCAGATTCAATGAACACCTGTCACTAACGTCATGATCAACAAAAAAACAAAGGGCCTTTAAAAATAAAGGAACTATTTTCAAGTAGGTTGATCAAACCGAACAAACTTCAAGAGCTTTTTTAATAGAAAATGGCCCATGCGTTTTAAAGTTTTCTAAAGATCACCTCGAATGCTTACAATATTGTGTACCAACTTGAGTAAATAATATTTCAGCTTTCTTGTCCACAAAGAGGTCTAGAAAATTGCAGCTTGTCCTACGAAGACAACTGAGTAGATTTAATTAGATGAATAGCTCAAATCAACAACCAAAGTAAAGCACATTATCATTTGGAGTCGATAGATAAATGGCAACAAAACCATTCTACAATAGCGTTCGCTGAATTCCATAGAAACAGGATCAGTGCTTTCAATTCATTTAACGGCTTTATCGAAACGTATTGCGTAGGGCAATAACAATCTTGGTAAGTTCGTTTTAATTGCGAAATTGCACTAAATCGAACTGACCCAAAACACTATTCATAGAACAAACACAGATTTTAACTATCTATGGGTATTGTAAGTCGAAAAAGTTTAAAAATTTGCTGACTCGCTAATTTACTTCAGGTAAGAGAAAGAGAGAATGGGAAGATTTTTATAGAACAAATCTATTGCGGAACTCTGACCCGTAATGACATGCTATAACACAGTTATTTCTATAAACGACAAAACTATCAGTTTCGTAGAACGATAATACTTTTGTAACTTATTGCACTAACTGTCTCTAACAAGATTTAATGTATGTAATATTTCTAGCATCTAGATTTCAACTTCTTCTATTTTACTTGATCATGGTCAAGGTTATTTAACGCTCTTGGCTTGTACTCATCAAAGCTTTTAGAATCTGTGTTAACCAGCATTCACTGCCAAGTTATTTACATCTGGAATGATTCTGTGGCTCTTCTTTAGGCTTGAGGACGTAATGACATAGAAGAGTAAAATAAGTACTCTAGGCTCTTTGGATAAAATACATCAGTGGATTCATTGTTTGTCAAACTTTCAACAGCTTTCCAGAAGAATAAACTAATATTCTAGGTTTAAGTGCGAGAAGCTTCGGCTAAAAATAGTTCTGATAAAACCAAGAACTGTCTGCCAAAATAGCAGAAAATACATAAAGATTGTTGCCGATTTACCAATAGGTAGTTTTGATTTTTAATTAGCGTTTCAGTACCAACAGAGCTTATATGTTAGATAATAGCAGAAAAGTATCTTCTGCTCAAATTTTCTGTGGTTGCGTTCTAACTTTTGTGCAAAGACAGTAAATGCATTCGTTCCTCACTAGGTATTTGCATTGTCATACTATGGTCTGCGTGCTGTATTCAATTCTGAGCCGCATCACCCACGCTAAAACTAAGCAGGTGCAAAAGGTATTCATTCGAATTTAATCATATTGGCCATTGTTACAGAATTTGAACAATAATGAGTCTCTTTGGACAAATCTTGTTTTTTAATTCTCACGCCAAGTGTCTATCTGTTTATGTTGAACTATTGGAATGAATCTCAGGAACTCGGCTGCGAATTTCCCACGCGGAAAAAATCTGAAAAAAGATCAATTCTTCGGGAGGGATGTAAAGCAGTGTGTCCTGTGTGGCTGCGTCGAGTTGCACGTTAAAAATATCTACTAAGGTTAGAAAACCGGATTCGGCTAAAATTCTAGTTGGCGGAGAAATGACTATAGTAGTTGAAGCTGCGAGGTCCAACGGAACAAGTCTCATTCCCGAGTCATGCTCAGAAGCCACTGACTAGCTAGCTAATCTAGTAAATATATTTTTTATGATTAAAAGCCATTCCTGTTTAAAATGAAAGTATAATCGTAACAATGCAGACAGGCACTATCAGACACCACCATGTCCATTTAGCGAGTATCTTGCACACAAGCTCTCGATAGCAGAAAGTAGATATGAAGACATCAAACTAACAGCCAGTACAAAAAGGAAATTCATTCCGTAATTTATTGCTGGTAAATGGTCATCCATTTAATTTCATCATTTGTCTGCGAATTTAGGCCCAAATTACTTACCTATTTCTGGAATTTTCGAGCTGTTGTTTATATATGGTTTTGATGTATTAAAAGCAGCTCATTTTTGAGCATTAACTGATTTTATACAGAGTGTAGGATTGAATAGTTATGGTAATTCAACAGGATGCCTATAATATATCAGATCTATTACTAATACCTTTTTTCAGTCTTTAGAGTTTTTGCAGCTGTTGTAAGATAAGTACGCTATTGTCTTAGTGTCTTACGATTTTTTGATTCCGCTGAAATTCGGCCTAAGATAGAAATAGAAATTACCGTTAGCTGATGCATAGCCAAAGATTAGAGAAACCTAAATATTATAGTTCGTGGTACAACTATATCAAGATTTGCTCCAAAATGGTAAACACCAGTCGTTGACATCACGTTGTTTAAATTTTTTAGTCGATGATTTTTCGTCTGCAGGAATATCTTGAGAACTGCAACTTGTCCCACAAGTTTAGGTTGTTCTTCAGGCGAACTGATATGATATCTTGGATGCAATCAAATGAATAGCTTGAATAAACAGTCAAAATACAGAACATTCTCGTTTAATTCAAGAAATGGTAGCTGCAAACAGCATCGCACTAAATTCCAGAAAAGCAAAATCGATGAGTTCAATTTACTTAATAGTTTTTTTGACACGTAATGTATAGAGCAATGACTAAGCTTGTTCTAAATGCAAAAACTCCCGCGTGGACACACCTAAAGCACACTGATCCCAAGACAATTTTCAACCGTCTGTGCATTACGGACCATAACCTTGCAGGCTACGATCTCGGAAGGTCTGCAAATTTCCATGATAGATCTCTGAACTGAAGGTCTGTAGGTTTTCGTTTGCTACTTTTGATCGCCTACTTGCTTAAGATGAGAGACGCGAAAACCGCACTTGAACTCATCCAAAGACACTGTTTGCAAGACAATCTTCAACTTCCCGTATGCATTATGGGCCACGCCCTTGCAGTTTTTGTTCTATCTCGGAAGATCCCCCGTGTCCGATCTGCTAACTTGTCTAAGATGAGAGAAAAAGGAAAGAATCTTTAACGGACAGATTTTTTGAAGAACTCTGATCCGTGATGACATGTTAGATCAGACTAATATAGTGTGTTACGTGTTACTTAAACTTCCCAACAAAAAGGTGGCCAAAGCCACTTGTGCCATAGCGTTGCTTTTGAACAATGAACGGTCGTTTACTAAATCGAAACTTTGTTTCCCTGTCTCAAATAAATGGAATTTTGTATAGGACCACAAATCACTATTTGGGAATAGAAAAAATTTGTCACTGGATTTCTTCAACTGAAAACTCCTTGTAGAAACTGACACATCACAAATAACTGCAAAAAAGATAATTAAACTTGAAAGGGAATTTGTATCAAAACATCTCAGAATTTTGAATTGCAAAGATGCTAGAGTAATTCATACATAAGTGTCAGCCGACGATTTGACGGTTTAATATCCAATTTATGTTTATTACAACTGTTGAAAACGGATCCGTTAAAGATAAATAAATCGTTTTGAAAGCTTAAATAATGATTTTTGTTTATTCTACTTGGATCGTTCTGAGAAGTATTTTTTAGCCCGAAAAGCAAGCTATAATAATAAAACAAAATTTTATGGAGCAAAACACTTTTGATGTAAAATACTTGGTGGGCGTGTCTTATGGACCCTGGAAATTCTTCATACGGTGGGGTCAGTTTTAGTAGATACTGTGCAAAAACTAAAGGGTGTGGGGCACTGAGAGATTCGTTGTCTTATGCAAGATTTAACACAGATTTAGGTTCTGCATTCAGATTCTCAATCCCTTTTTCTATTTTTTCTATAAAATAAAAAAACTGAATCTACTGTTTTTTCGCTTTGCAATTAATTTCTCTGCAAGTAGGCTGCGAATTAAAATGGGAGTTGTACAAGTAAAAAGGCACATTATGGATGTATGTCTTACAGTTCCTCCCAAATTTTTGCAATGCACCGTCTTTATACTAAAGCAATTTATGCCAGCAAGCATGATGATCATGTTTACTTCTTTTACAATAGCTTACTGGGGAATGATGAAACCCCATAAACCCCCATGGAAAAATTGACAGAAAACAGGTTTCAAGCCTTAACAAAGGTAATTTGTACAATCGTTTGGTTGAAATTAATCGCAGGAGGCGACAGGGCCGGGTCGGGTGGGGGTGGTTGCTATGTGGGGTAGCGTGCGACAGTACATCAAAAGTTGTATGGTGACGACAACATTTGTCTACCTGAATTGTTTGAGCTAAATTCGTGTCGTATTTTATTTTGTGGAAAAGTTCTCATTCTGATCGCGTGCAGAATTTGAAACAAATTGGGTGATAAAAAAAGAGCGACGCGGAATCAAAAGAAGATGAACGCAAGAGCAAGAAGGGCGTGTGCCAAAGCCATCAGCAGTACAGTCTGCGACAGAAACTATCGGAATTCCACATCAGCGAGTTATAGTTTCGACGACCTCACCTCAGAACATTCTCGATGTGGCAATGAAACATAAAGAATTGTGTGAAAGAAGTCATCTTTTAATTACTGTCATCGGAACCAAGAATATCGAGTTGGATTGCCAGGCGTGCCAAAAAAAATTCAAGCTAAGGATGGATCAGGAAGATTCGCACAAACTTTCCATACCAGATGGGGTTGCTGCAGCTGCACTCCGCAGGAATTCATTTCACCTCATACTTATCAGAAGTCTGAAGAAAATGTAGGGGAGATGCGGACGAAAGTAAGCAAAGACGAATTAAAGACCCATGGAGATGAAGAAGCAATTGGCATTGGAGGCTGGGGACGTGGTCACAGCGGAAAATGAAACGTACAAGGAAAGGTCCTTTACGTTGACCACAGAACAAAAACATGTTCCATTTGTGCTAAGCAAACTTGGAAAGCCAACTTGCATCCGTCGAGGAAGGGATCTCCTCTTCTACTGACACAAGCGAACCCTCCATCCCAGATTACATTTGCTATTGCAATTGGAAGGGATTGCCACAGGCTATGGAAGCAGACATCCTCTTTGAAGGGTTCAAAAAAGGTCTTAAAGACCACGGGCTAATTTACCGTTATCTGGTAGAAGATGCAGATTCTTCAGTTTATGCAAGAATACAAGAAGAAGTGGTCTATTCGGACGTGAACTATTCCTTGCCTTCAGTAGAATTTCAAATCGATCTGAGAGATTGTTGCCCAATTACGCAGAAAACTTCATGCCCATCATGTGCAAGATGTTAAGAGGAAAACGAATAAACACAGAATGCAGTCAGCCGTTATGTCATATAATTGTCGATCCTTCTGTCTTCCATTCATCTACCCTCCTAAGTTACGTACTACTTATTCCTTCATATGGACGTCGGTCGGCTCAAACTAGCAAGAAAAGGTCGAAGAAGAGAAGTGCCAAGGAACAAGCAGCTAGAGATCCCACGAAAAAGGTTGAAGTCATCTAACGGCCCAGAGAAAGATTATGGTTCCATGGCCGACTAAGGCAGAATGACAGACGACGAGATACAATCGAAATTGCAATTCCTTCTAATTGAACTTACAAAGGCTGACGCTGGGAGGGATAAGCTCCAAGGGGAAACCGTCAACTAAGTTAAATGTCCTCTGTGAAAAGCTGAGAAGAAAAACAGACTGACTGCTAGCGTCGCCGGGAGAATGTGGACCTTTGCAAACTGGAGGCCGAACACTTTCATACTAAACTCTATTCTCTATCGAAAGGATCTTTTTCACAATAAAAAATATCCAAAGGGGAATTGACTTGGAACCGTCTGCAAAAAAGCTGTATTCTCGAATAATGGGTGTGAAGGTAGATTTTTGCGTCTACAAAAATCACGGTGGCTTGGGTGCATCGCCTGATGGGGTGCTGGAAACAGAAGGAATCTTTGAAACCAAGTGCACTAACTGTTCTCATGAAATCCCAAAACGAAAGGGCAACTTTCTTATCTACAAGGACAAGAAAAATGCAATGTCAGACCTGATTCTGAAGAGAACTCACAAGTACTTCTATCAAGTTATAATGCAGATCTACGTGTCCAGTCGCCAGTACTGTGATTTCTTTAGCTGCCAGGAATCCCTTGAGGATCCTGATGAATTTTATTGGTTCATGGAACGCACTGAACGCAGCATTCTTTGGAGCAAAATGGAACAGAAGCTGATACGACTTTATAAAAGTGAAACGGCCTCAGAAATAATCGACTCAATTTACAACAACACGAAGCGTTTTAGAACCCCCGGTTATCGTCAAACGGTAATTGATAGACGGGCATCTAAAGGAAAGGAAAAGCTGGAAGTTTCCCTTCATGAGAAATCCGAAAGAAATACTAATATTGAGTTAGCAAGCAGTTGCATTGTCGCCCTTGATAAATAATTGATTACAAAATGGTAATTGTATTTGTTAGTTGGAGCTAATAAATGTTTTGTAAAAATTAAGACTAAAGTGACACTTAAAAAAAAACAAAATGTTTTAGCAAGATATCTATCAGTTTCTTCATAAAGTCGATCGGATGCTGAAAGATTGAAGATGTTCTTGATACTTTTGGATTTGATAACAACTCTTTTCATCTTGTTTTTTGCATTAGATTAGGTGATATTGTAAACTTACCTTTTTATTTATGGCTTTGCTTAAATATAAACTCAAGCGTTTCGTTTTGAATTATTTTTTCTAATTGGAAGTTTGTTATTCAACATAAAACGAATTAATGCAACGTCTTTTTTACTGGAGAATCAAAAGTTTTTGCCATTTCTGATATTGAAACTTAAGAAATTATTTTAAATTAGATAAAAACTTTTATTTAATAAAACTAAATGTAAATTTGAAGTGAAAGTTAAGATTTGCAGGAATTCCCAACAAAAATTATTATAAATATAATCCGAGATGAATTAATTAATTATATGCAGGAAATACAGATTTTTCTTAGAATTAATAAAGTTAGAACTTGCTATACTGGGATTTAATTTGCATAATTTATTGAATAAACCGTAACAGTTTGTTGCTCCGCACCGGAGAAGGCGGCGAGGTTGTTTCCAAGATATCCCCCTGGTGTCAAAGAGACTTTACCGAAAATTAGTTACAAGTTCTCATCCCATGAAGTTATAATTTAGTTGCATCTTTGGTTAACAGCTAAAACCTAATCAAGTGGATCGAAACTGTGTATATCGGATTCAAATGATATACTCAATTTGCACTAACCATATTAGTAACACCCGGGCGTCTAGACTAGACAATGTACATACATACATATATACCGAATTATAGTTTGAATTTAATTCAACCAAGTTAACTTACACTTCTGCTACTGTTACTCCAAACAAAACAGTACCAATAACTCAGAGGAAACAGGGCCCAATTTAGTCAGTGGCAGCAGTAGAACCAATTCCCGTTCTAAATGCAGCAGCCTGTATAGGGACATCTTCATGAATAACACACGTTCATGTTAGTTGTCTAATTAAACAGTTGTGCGGATCTCTTGTGACTACTTCCCTCGAGAGTCTGCCGCTCCAACCGTTTATGATGCTTGAAATTGCGTTTTGTCAAGTAGGTGGCCGCCTCGACTTTCAGTCCCGTCGTCGTTTTAATTTTGCATCTCGTTTTTTTTTTCAACACGGAAAATCGAATATCAAAACGAAATTACTTGTTTCTTGCAGGAAAAAAATTGTTATTCTAAGGTGGATTTTTTCTGCTTTTCAATAAATTTCTCTTATATATATATAATATTTTCTCAGCAGGCAATCTAAAGAACATTTTTTGTAGCCATGGGGCAGATTCGTGATGTGACACGGCCTGCAATATAATGTTAAAGGGAATGTCACTTCAAGTAACTGTCAGTGGGACAGGTGGCCTGACAATATAGTTAGTTTCACTCACTGGTTTTAGGGGTTCAGACCGGAATTACAAAATATACACTAAGTTATTGAATTTATTACGCCATGTGTATACGTATAAATGTGTACGTGGTGTGTTTATAGGCTGTCCTTTATTTTATTTAAAGCGTTTTCCTCGTCGCTAAATAACGTTTATGTACCTTATAATTTATAGTACAGTTAGGACGGTTTTTCATTTTAATCAACATGCAGCGTTTAGCGGAATGTAATAAATTTTTTTCTCAACAAGAATTTTATAATTTAAATTTTTGGATTGTTTGTATTTCAAGTTAAAGTTTGAAATATTTTTTAAATGATTCGCGTTCAATCAATAAAAGGTGAATCGTGCATCGTACATAAAAGATGGCTTCGATAAGTTGAGTGAACGAATTCTTTACTAAACTTGCAATATGCTCATGAATTTCAGATGCTTGAATTTTCAACTCGACATACTCTTTCTTAAAAATTCAATTCATACGTAATACGCTACTGGAAAATTATTTAAAATCTATAATTTCAAAATTGTATGACGTAGTAACTTCTAAAAGTTTGATTGTTTCTATAATTACGCCCTCCAATCAGCTGTGCCATAACCTAAATAATAGAAACTCTTAGAGCAGACGGAAGTCGTTTACAGTCAAATCCGTTCGATGATCTTGAATTTTTTATTCTGCGATCTGCAATTAATGTTGGCAAGTCAGAAAAACAACTTGAAGTTTGATATTCAGGATGACTCCGTTTTAAATGACCTGCTACAGTTACAATCATAAAATTTGCACAGAGTTTTCGGACTTCTGAACACATTGGAATGAATACTATACACGCCAGAGTGATACTTGTCCCAGTTGTGTAATAGTGCTGTCGATCTTATTTTAGAAATTAAAACGTCCCCTGAGATTTTTAAATCGTTTGGTATTATTCCAGAAGCATTACGGGTCTCTAATGAATTTCTTCAAAACTGACACTAACCGGCGTTTTATTCGAATATTTGCAAAGGTTAGTCATCGGATAATGCCAATATGCCTTATGAAAAGTTGACATAATCTTCTTCCAAGTGGAACCTTACAGCTGAGTCTTCTGGCATTTCTTCTATGGATTGCTCCCCAGTACCGAGTCTCACGGTTGACCCAATAAGTTGCACGAAATATACTTCTTTCATCTGTCATGGCGAACTGATCTTTAGAAATTCTTTAACTGGGGCACCCTAAAATACGATACAACCACCCAGGTATTGCTTTTCTAGTTCAGTCATTGTTCTCATCAAATTCTTGACGATAGGGTTATGCGAATGTGATTCCGTCATTAAGTGTGCAAACAATTTAGAAGCACCCATTTTCATTACCTGTCTTTTTTGCCTACTTTCCAACATCATTTCAAAATTTCCTTTTGGGATTTCGGCTTTTAACACCGTCAAGAACTAGAACATGCTGAATACCCACAACATGTCTCTTTTTATCATTGCTTGCTGTGTTAGACCATTGCCTAAAAAAACCATACATTTGTCTATTTAGTCATACTTTCTTCAAAACCAAACAATATATGGATATATTTTACTAGAACTTTGTGAAAAGCCATTACTGTGTAACTCTTCTAGAAGCTGTTGTTAATACTTCCCAATAGTGTTCTTTGTAAGGTATTACTTGTTTGTCTTAACTAACTATAGTACGATTTAGGTCTTTCTTAAAACTATTTTGTTGTAAATTAGCTACTGCCTGTAGTTACACCCATTTGTGGTATTTGAGCTTGACCCTGTCGGAAGCTTTCTAATTTCGTAGGGGAATAACTCTTACATAAAAATATGTAATTCACGAAACCATCTATTGCAATGGCAAGAAGTAATTCAACAATATTGAAATTACGATCTTTCCCACAATAATTTGATTGAGATTCTAAAGCTTTTTTTCTTTCAGTTTCTTTTATTTTTAAGCGAACAATTAATTCAATCTCAAAATCCATACACAAATCGCTTTAATTGTACCTGTATTTGGTGTTTTATGTATTCAACCAGTTCAACAATAATATTTCAAGAACATTCAAGATACCCACCATTTTGTTTTCTCATATGCAAGGGAATTACGCAGCAGGAATTGACAGTACATCACTGGTCCCTAAACTTATACTGGAGAAGTGGAATTATCGAAGGGCTTTCTCGAAAATTCTTCATCGCCTGATTTGTAACTGCAGAAACGCTCATTAAAAAAAGACAACTCTGATTAATAATAATTTCAAGATTTTCTCTAGAGAAATGTATGTCTTCTCTCTTTTTCTCTTTTGCTGCATGGCTGTTTGTGGAGTTCCTAGCTTAAACTGTAATCTCCTTCATCATGTTTCGGATCGTGGTTATGGGTTTATGTTGGGCTGGTGATAGCCCGTTGCATATTTTGCTTGCTACATAGATTTATTCTAGGAGCACTGTAAGAGTTCCGGAACATAAGAATGCTTTAGAGACACCTTTATTGGAGAGGGCGTCAAGTGCGATAGAGAGCACTCTCATTAAGGTTTCACGACACTTAGTGTTGGTTGCGTTTTCCAGGAGTTGTTTGAAGAAAGGTAGATTGGCAGGTTGGGGAGTCTTCAGACTGTGCTGTAGTTGAAGTAGTGGGAGATGTTGCGACTACTTCGCTATAGAATTTTACGATATGGGACGGGCTGGGTGGTAGATACGTATTTTGATGCGGATGGTGACTCTCCCCAGTTGGGTCAGGGGGCTTCTTGGGAAATCTGGAATATCCGTGATAACTGGCTGGATGCTGTCCACCACAGTTTGCACAGGTGGCCGAGTGATGATCATCAGTGCATTTAACGCATCGAGGAGCAAAGTGACAGGTGCTGGAGGCCGTGACATGAACCAAACAAGTATAATCGCTTAAGTTTAACTTTTTCGGATGGAGGATGTTACTATTACGGGGATAGTAGAGAGCGTAATGTCATTAGATGGGACGCTCTCTGCGATGTTTTGCGAAATCCAAAGATAAGGATCTCGCTCAATCCAAATTTAAATGTGAATGGTGAAAGCCCTGAGTGATGGTGAACGGCTTCTTGCGCGGGGTTTAGCTCTCGATGTGTAGGAAGAGGACAGTTTTCAAATTCCATATTTCTTTCACTTCTAGAGATCTTGCTAGATTAACTAGCAGTGGGGGGTGGGACAGCGTCCTTTACCCACTTTAATTCGAATTTCAGAGGTTACCTGAAAGCCATTGGCTTGAAGATCGTTCTTGACGTCATTGGTATCAATCTCGGATAGGATGTCGCGGAGGATTATCCGCAGCGGCTTTTCCGTAGGGAGTTGATATGTGAAAAAAATCTATTTTAGCCTCGTCAAGGAAGTAGTCCTATATCGTGGTTGGCTGAATTTCTTCGTTTGTGTTTTTTTGCCTTGGTGAAATTGAGTTTTAGGCGGTTGATTTTGCTAGATAGGAACGTCCATCTTTCTTCGGTTTTAATAGCAATCGCTGAAGTTCGTATTCGTTTGTGGCTCGCAGGTGGCTTCAGCTTCCATATTGTTGTTGTCATCGGCTTCCATATTTTCATCAAAGATTTCAAATTTGTTTGCGACGGTAACCTCGCTTTTCTCGTCGGGTTCGTGTCGTATTCGCTTGCAAGATTTTTTGTGTTTTACTGTTTGGGGGTCCTTGGTGGAGGAAATTGGATGTTTTCCGGCGGGGGAGTCACTGATAATGGTAAAGGGATTTTCATTCGCGTTTGAAGAGTCTTCCAGTTGTTTATGTTTCATGGGTTTGTCTTCTTCGGGGCAAGCGCATGGGTTTGATGAATCACTGGTTTGTGGTTTGGGGTTTCGTCTTGAAAGAGTCTAACCGTTTCTCTTGTTTCATTAGATGTTTCTCGTCCTTGTCGGTGCTGAGGTTTTCCATAGATAATGTACTGCTGGTGATTGGGGTGTGATGGGTCTGCAAGGTAAGATACTTTCCCAGTCTAACACTTGCATACTTGTTTACGTTGATGGCGAATTTTTAAGTTCTACGTCGGAAAGATCTTCTACTTGTACTGACATTTCTTGGGTCTCACTTTACTGACTGGGGGACAGGGCTTGCGATTCTTCAAACATCTTTTGCGGACAAGGTTTCATTGTTACTTTAAAAAACTTTGTTACTTAGTAAGTTTGTAAGATTCCAAAGTAATTTTCAACATTGGGAGAACATTAAAACGCTTGGATAATGACTAAATTTCAAAGATATTTAAACAACTGATTTGAAGATTTTTCTTCTATTGCTGAAAATTCTTCGGCTTGCCGTTGAATAAGACGTTAAGGACAGTGCTTATTGGCCTATTGTACACTTGAGCTAAATTTATTTTTAGTTGCTCTTCAAACTATAACATTTGATAGTATTTTAAGGCTTTTCTAATTTTTGGAACTGTAATTTAGCTATTATGCAATTTCAGTTTCTATTTTGGGGTAAGCTTTAGTTGTCGAAAAATCATGTTTTGACCTAACACACTAAGAGAATTGCTTACTTTGGATATACTTGAAAACTTGCTACCAAACCTTTATTTTTTCCTTGGAGTTTTTTTACAAAAACTGAGGAACAGTGGAAAAGAGCGCTAAAAACAGATCCTTTATGTTAAGGACATTATAACAACATCATGACATAAATGCAATCACTATAACTATTCAATCTCACATTCTGTACAAAATCAAATCAATGAAACCATAGAATAATCCTTTACTTTGCGATAATTAGCAGAATATATCTCTTAACCTTTGGCTCGGTGCATTCGTTTTCTTCCTTCTGCTTCAAAGGGCTTGCGTGCAAAATATTTTCTAAGTGGACCTGCCGGTGTCTGACGACACCTGTGTGCGTTGTTGAAAACAGGAACGTCTATTTGCCTAAGAGCTGGTCTAACTTCCTTGCCATGACTAAAAACAAGATTGATCCTTGGCGTTTTCTCAGCATTGATGTGTTACCTAAATCTTTTGGAAATTTTTTTTGTAATTGTTGCTATTGGTCTTGAAGATGAACGAAAGGTTAATTTGATGTCGTCAGAGATACCTTTGAGAGCACCACATGAGGAGGCTGACACACGAGTCGTGTTGCATAATACCAACAGCACCGCTGACTTTTTCTTGATATATCTCCTTGCTTGTGACCCACCATTTTTGCAGGCTCAAATGCAGATGCCTTTGGATGGTGTGTGATACTGCAGCAGAACAAAAAATACGTATCAGTTCACAATGTCTGTAGATTCTGTTTAGTATTTACTGCAAATACATCAAAATACACAAAAGAAAAATTCTTTTGTGCAAAAGTAAGAAACAAATGGGGTTGTAATTATAACACCATAAGAGTGAATTATAACCACATTAATATTAATAACAAAGTTTTGAGCAAGATTTCCATATAAATTCGTTAATGGACAAAATTTCCTCCGAAACGAGGCTTCCTACTCTATAATACCCAAGAAAAACTTAAACGACCGCCCTTATGTTTTAAAACTTCCACGTCGAAATATGAAACCCATCCTAAATTATTCCAAAACTATGAACACTTATCTCAGTTTCAAGCATGCAACCTCAAAACTTTAAATCTAAGGTCTTCACTATTACCCCTCGAAAAGTTTATTTTCAACTCCGAATTTGGAAACCCTTTTAAGATATCAGATTTCATAATTCAGTATGGAACCGTTGTAAATTGCTAGATTAATTTTACAATTTCGGCCCTTAATTCACACGCTCGCCGGCGTGTGAAAATCATACAATTACGAAATGAGAGGAGGAATGCTTGTATATTATATGTTTCCAACCGTAATCGATAATTTTGTGTTAGCCTTTGTCCGTTCTCGCAAAATGTCGTTTAATATTTACCTTGCACACAATATACAGTAAATACAAATCTACTTTAAACTTTAATTAATAAAACATGAAGAATGACGTGTTTCTAAATAGGCGGCTACAGTAACAGAGCATGTAATTCAGGAACAGTGACGTCAGATCAAACACACGGGTAAATGAATAGGGGGTGGCGCTATTTTAACTTACGATCACAATAAGGCAAACTTCCCCCAGCTATAAACAACAGAGAGGCTGCCTTCGTTAACAACCACCGCATGAACAAACTGTGAGTGATGGCAAAGATTTAATGCCTCTACTGCGAATTATGTACGAAAATCCTTTAACAATACGGAAATGTATAGCTGCAAGACTTCTTACCTATTTTGTTCGTGTATACGTTTTAAAGTACGCCTTTTACGCGTTACGAACGGTGTGTACGTGAAAGATAAGATCCCTAAGCTGTTTTTATTAATTCTCGGTGGAATTTATTACGCGCCTTTTTTATTATTAATATAGGCGTACATGAGGTTCTTAACGTGCCTCCCGACATTGTCGTCATTGTTTGTCTTTTATAAGGTTTCTTTGCTTTATTGGTTACAGAATGTTTAATGTTAACCATTGTTTGGCATTTTCCTGTAGATATTACAATCTATTTACCTTGCATTTATTTTCTGTCGCAATTAATTTTATCAGAACATCAAGTAATGGGTAATGAAATTAATAAATTACACTTTACTTACAGATGAAGAGGCTTGCGTATGAAAAGGGTGAATTTGATACTAAAAGTAAATAATGCTTTATCCGGAGCAAGCACTGCTTATTTATCTTTAAGCAAAATATATGCAATGCTTGTTTGTAATAATTAATATCCGGCATACAATGCATGCTTCCGTACAGAAAGTACCCAACTTTACGAGAATATTGATCTAATACACTGCTGTACAAATAAATTTCATTAAGTAAACAAACAATTTCTTGCACGGTTAATTGAATAACTGTTAATGAATAACAGGAGATTCTAAACTATTTATGTTACTTAATTCAGATTAAATTGCAGTTTTCTGTTTAATATGTTCATGCAGTAGTTCTAATAATATGCAGTACAAGGATCAGTGTTGTTAGTTTAGATAAACGCAATGTGCATTTCTAACATATTTTAACTATCTGTTAGATTTCTTAAGTCTGTTAGTTCATCTTCAAGAAATTTAAATCCGTATTTGAATGTAGCCATTACTTCCATTACAAACACTGACAGGTAGGTGCAGGTGCACTGGGCTTTGTCCAGGGTGTATATGCTGCGAGTTAGCTTTCCCCAAGGGTCTATCCTCTCATCCTACTTAATTAATCTTCTTCTGTCTTGACATCCCGTGTCTCGAGGCCCTAAACGCCCAAACCTATCGTAATTCGTCGACGACACCGTTCTTTGCCGAGAAATCGAGAATCTAGCTTTCAAATTGAAACTGGTGATTTAGTTTCGAAAGTGGAGAACAGATCAAACCTACAAAAAATCAAATTTTCACTGTCTGCTGCTGCGCACCTTCATCGGACTCGTAATCGATTACTATCGATTCACAATTTTTTGCAACCATTTCGCCATTTGCGATCGTTAGACTCCAGCAGAATGAAAAAGCCGGTTGCGGGAGAATATTTTGCCTAGAACGCTTCCACTTTACCTAGAACGTGTGTGGCCTTACCAGCGGTCAATATGTGCGCAGGGCAAAGCAAAGAGATTCTCAAAATCCTCCACTTCTGAGAGGATAATTTAAAAAAAAAACGCCGCCTTCACGAGGCGGGCCAAATCCCTGACTCTCTAGTTGGTTGGCATCTTTCCTATTTACTAATAACCCATCCGCAACACCCTTACTCACCCACGTAGTTAGCGCTCTTCGCACGGTGGTGCATTAAGAAGGTCAAGGGATACTTAAGCTCCGAGGTTTTACAGTGGTTTTTCTTAGTTGTAAAGGCAAATGTTGGAACAGTAATTTAAATCAACAGCGTTTTCTTCATCTCTGCCACGTTGCTGCATTGTCACCGCATTCTTACATAACTTTGCGTGTTATGCCACCTTCTGACACATTAAAAACGCATATGCTTTTTACCATTCTGACTGAAGAAAAGGAACTCTTACGATGCAAGCAATCTTGATTTAGTTGCTTGTTTTCCACTACAAACCTACATAATGATCTGTGGTTAGACACAGACAGACAGACAGAGAGTTTAACGAGGGCCTAAAAGTCATTAATCGACAATTTCACCCTCTCATCATCTAGAAATTTTATAAGCTACCATTTATCTATGCTTGCTTATACCTCACAGAGCGTTTTCGTTACTAATGCCTAACTTGCTATTGCATGTCAGAAATGGAGAACTTCTTGTGGTTGTTGGCAAACTATGTCATATTGAAATAAGGTGACATGTCTAATTTTATGATGTGTTATACAATAAAAATGAAAAACCTTGAAACTTACGTTTTCAAGATCTAAGTAGAATTATTCTGTAAAACATCAGTTACCAGTCTTCATAATTACACAGAAGGTTTCTTTAGTTTTCTTTTTCCTGAGGCTGTATAGAATACTGTACGTATTTCTATTGTAAATGGAATAAATGCAACTGTAATTTGCAGCCTTGTAATTGAAGCCCTGTAGCTATGAACTTAAGCTGAAAAGTTCAAATTTGTTATTAGTATAATGCACTGTACAAATAATGCTCTACCATCTATGCAAAGAGTCATTGTACTGGGAACCATTCATGAGAAATATCCAGTCACAGAGTAAATCCACGTGTACGCCGATGGCTCGGCGCTTGATGCTCGTGGTAATGGGAGCGCAGGAGTCTACGCAGATAACTTCCAGGTCTTGGAGGCAGTCGGGGCATACCTCAAATTTTGATGGAGAGGTAAAGGCTGTCTTCCTAGTCCTTAAACGCCTTAAAGTTGAGCGTGGAAATAAAGCTGTTGTTTTTACGGATTCCCAGACAGCTATTCCGGCTCTCACGTCCCCGTAAACTGTAACTGTAATTGATGTCAGAGTTGATAGGGTCTGGGTGGACTATCTGCTTACAGTTGATCCCTAGTCATTGTGGAATCAGGGGAAACGCGGAAGCTGATAGACTGGCAAAAAGTGTTCTGAGAAGCAGCAACCCCAGGTACCCTTGGAACTCAGCATAGCAAAAGGACTGCTCAAAGGAGCACTAAGGAGTGAAGTGGAAGCCAGACCGTGGCCTGCATCAGACTGCACACAGAGGACGACTATTTGCATCACACCTCTATCGCATAGGCGTCGTCAACACTCTTTTATGCGTACTGTGTGGCGGACAGGACGTGACTGGTGCGTGCTTTAACGATTGCACAATTACGATTGCCAGAACGGGTGCTTGTGTTTGTAACAACCTACGTGTTGTTGATATCCAACATCAAAATTT
The DNA here is from genome assembly GCA_011009095.1 of Ignelater luminosus. Classification (NCBI taxonomy): domain Eukaryota; kingdom Metazoa; phylum Arthropoda; class Insecta; order Coleoptera; family Elateridae; genus Ignelater; species Ignelater luminosus. Next base: position 134,701 of record VTPC01090904.1, read on the forward strand.
CTAAGCGTTTGGTTAATGTATAGTACTAAGAGAAGGGTGCTTCTTATGAATGCCAATTTTAAATAATTTTATTTTAAATTAATTTAATGGTTACTTATCAACATAGTAATTACTGCAAAATGCATATTTTTCTAGAATTTCAGTTTTGATGTACAACAGTGATGTAAGAGCTAAAGCATTCAAGTTGACACTTGCAAGCTAACGTGATCTCTTATAAAGAGTGGCTGCTGTATGTTTTTTGGCACACAAAATCAAAATGCCAGGTTCAAATCCAGCTAGCTAGTGATATTATTAGTTTTTCAATTTAGTTTACAAAAACAGTTTTTTATTTTCAGGAAAACTGAACGCCGATCTTGTATCTGATTTTGTTTTACTGTTTAGATTTCTAGGACGAGAATTCATACTTGCAGATCATCATTGCCAGAATGACATTGTCGTGATTATTTCATCTGTAAGTAGCAAATATTGTAGATTTGCTACTTACAGATAAAATAAGCTTGATAGTGTTTGGACATGTCTTTTCTAATATAGGAACAGAGATATTGTTTAGTAAATTTGTAGGTCAATATGAATATATGTATTTGATTTTTATTATTATTTATTTAAATAATTTTTTTTAATTGATTGATGTAGTTAAAACTAGATATTTAAACTATACAAACTGTCATTGTAGCATGCCCTGAAGCAAACTCACATTCTTAAGCGTTCTGAGGTCTCTTAAAGAAGGTTAACACAGAGCAAAACCTGACCTGTTGAATGGTACAACCCAATGCTCCCTGAAGAAATTGATGGTGGTGCGAAATTCGATATTGTGCCACAACAGATGGCCTGCTAGAGGATGCAGCACAGCTCGTGTTTGTATTTAGCTTTTTAAGAAGGTTAATGCAGATAAAAGTCCGATCTTGGGTTACCAAAGGTGATTAGTTGAATGATTCAGCTTCACGTTCTCTGAATAAGTTAAATGTACACTAATTTAATGTTGGAAGATGCAGCCCGATCCGTCTCTGTTTTTAGTTTTTCCTAAAGGATTAATAGAGGGCGAAACCTAGCTTGGATCACCAGAGGTGACCAATTGAGTGGCATAACCCGATGCTTTCCAAGAAAGTTAATTCTGTTGGGTACAGCCCAACTTTTATTTCAATTTAATCTTTAATCGCTTCTTGAATCTGCTTTGTAAACAGTTCTACTCCAACGTCAAGCTGTTCTTTTGTTTTTAGCGGCACAGAATGGTTGATCATTGCTTCCAGTTTTTATTTGAAGCTTCCCAATCAGTCATTCTGTTTACTAGTTTAGGAGATCATAATAATAATAATCTGATTTTGTTTTACTGTTTAGATTACTTAGATTACTTGCAGATTATCATTGCTAGATTGACATTGTTGTGATTATTTCATCTGTAAGTAGCAAATATTGTAGATTTGCTACTTACAGATAAAATAAGCTTGATAGTGTTTGGACACGTCTTTTCTAATATAGCAACAGAGATATTGTTTAGTAAATTTGTAGGTCAATATGAATATATGTGTTTAATTTTTATTATTATTTATATAAATAATTTTTCTTAATTTGATTGATTGATATTATGTTTTGGTGGACAGCATACTGCGGCCACTATCACATTACAGTTTGCAGTCGTAGCTTGTATTTATTCTGTTTGCCAGCCCATTTCGTGATGGTGTGATATGGTCTTGTTGATTATTATTGCGCTGCTTTCTTTAGCTGCATTTTCTGGGTGGATTGGATGGTATACTAAATATTCAGTGAATTTGATGTATGACTCCTTAGTGAAGTACGTTTCAGCTACGAGAAATATATCTATTTTTTCTACGTCTAGAAACACTTGAAGTTCTCTTTGGTGCTGTAGAAGGCCAATGGCTTTCTACTCCATTATTCTAAATTTTTTAGCCATTTCTGACTTTAGGTATCTTAGAAAATAGAAAGCTAAGATGTAGGTGGCAGGAAAGTAGATATCCGTCTCATAAAACAGAGTTAAAGAACGCATAATGATAACAAAGTCAAGTAAACCTCAAAATGAGGTTTCATCTTACAGGCCTGTATTATTAAAACTATTTAAAAAACTTCTATTAAAAATTTGAAAACCAATAATGGAAGAGAGGAATCCCATCCCAGTTTATCAGTTTAGCTTTAGAGAAAGTCACTCGGCCTTGGATCAGATAATAGAATAACCAATGTAATAGAAAAAGCGCTGGAAAGAAAAAAGTCTGTTCAGGCGTATTTCTGGATATAGCCCAAGCCTTCGATAGAGTATGGCACGAAGGCCTCATGTACAAACTAAAAAGAGCATTATCAACACAATACCTACTCTCAATTATTGAAATTTTACATCTTGAACAGATTCGTTAGAATCAAGCAAGAAGACGCATATTCCGAGCTAAAAGAAATCAGGGCGGGAGTACCACAAGGTAGTGTACTGGGACCGGTACTCTACCTGTTATACACCAATGATATTCCCGACCTTGAAAGAGATAGGATAGGAACTTTTGGTGATAATCAAGCTGTGCTATCAATTGGAGAAGACCATGAAGGAGCTGCAAGGAAGCCGCAGACTTAAGTGAATAAAATCGATCATTGGACAAACAAATGGAGAATAAAACTTAATGGTACAGTGGTACACCTAGAAAACAGGAGGAGGAACAGCGTTGATGCTCCATGATACGGATACGTGAGAAACAGCTGCATCCACCGACATCTGAATATGGAGACTGGAACAAATAGCCAAATGTGCCAGTAGACATGAACCACGTCTATTTCAACACGTGAATGTCGAGGCCATCCAACTCCTCGACAACACAGAGGACAAAACCCTTCGAGTTAATAAAATGAAAATAGTTAGTGTAAAAAGCAGACCATTATGCGGGCTTAGTGTACAGGTGTAAAGTGTAAATATTACTGTAAGTAAGTTAAAACCTATAGAAACATTACTGAGTGTAACTATAGATTTTGAAAAAACAACTTTAGCAATTTAAGTTAGAATAAAGCTGCTCATTGATCTTCTTGATCAGATTGTAGTAAAAAAATACCCTTGGAAGGTATTAATAATTGTAATAATAATAGTAATAATTAATCTTTTCAAGACGGTTAATGGAGGGCGAAACCTGACGTCCTTTCTCCCTTAATGCTCGACCTTCTCTGGAAGTGGTTAATATAGTACACAATGGAACATTAGACGGCACAGCTTAAATCGCGTTCGTATTTAGTTTTTCAAGAAGATTGATGAAGGGGCAAAGTTTGGCTTTAGACCACTAGACATGGGCCATTGAATGCAGCAGCTCCACGCTCTCTGAAAAAGGTTAATGTATACTAATGTAATGTATCGTATCCGCATTTAGTTCTTCGAAGAAGATTAATTAAGGGTGAAGCCCATTTTGTGACATTTGAGGTGATCTATTGAGTGGCATAACTCAATGCTCTCCGGGAAAGTTAATGTAGTACGAAACTCGATTTTGTGCCACGGCATGTAATGTAAAGTTGAAAGGAGCAAGCTCAATTCTCTTTTCAAACAAGTTAGTGGAAGGCAAAACTCGACCCGTTAAATCACTCAGCTTGACGTTCTCGGAAAGAGGTTATTGTAGTACTCAATGAAATGTTGGAAAGCGCAGCTCGATCTGTGTTTATATCTAGCTTTTCCAAGAAGGTTAATGGAGATTGAAGGCCTACATTGAACTGTTAGAGATGGCCTGTTGCCCAATGCTTTCTCCAAGGAAGTTAATGTAGTGCAAAACTCAATCTTGTACCACCACAGGTAGCCTGTTGAAAAGCGCAGCTTAATCCAAGAAGGCTAATGAAGGTTGAAGCCTGACCTTGGACCAGCGAAGATTGTCCGTTGAATGTGACAACCCATCACTTTCTAAAGAAGGTTAATGTGTGTAATGCGATGTAGAAAAGCGCAGTGCAACATGTGCTCCTATTTAGCTTTTTTAAGAAGGTTAATGAAGAATAAAGCTTTAGCTTGGGCTACCAGACGTAGCCTGTTCAGTGATACAGGCCAATGCGTGTTTGTAGTCAGCTCTTTTAAAACGGTTTACGGAGAACACAACCTGGCTCGTTTTGAAACAAAAGTAGTCTCGATCGGTGATCACCGCAGACAGCCACACCTAATTGTAATCCAAGAGCGTTAAAAGCAGAGGACTTTAGGGCTTTAGACTAGAGCTGCACTAGCTCTATTTCTTCCGTTGATCAAGTTTAGATTTCATTTTTAATTCTTTTCAATTTCTTGTGTTTGATTGCTCATTTGTAGTACTATTACGGAAAAACTTGAAAGTACTGCTTCCGATATTAAGGGACTTTGGAAAGGATCGACCAAGTTAAGCTATTATCTAACAGATACATCTATTTATTACATTATGTAGGCTAATAATAGTAACAATCAAATACAGCAAATACAAAGTTAGAAAGAGCAGTAGCAATGCAATGAAAGCCTAAACAATATAGTAACTAATTCCAATTGCTAGTCTAGAAGATTAATCACTGCATTTCTCTTCACCGATTTTCACGCCCTAATAATCTGTGTGCCCGGGGCAGTTGCCTCACTTAATGTCTGCAGCTGCCCCCGATTTTACCTCCACGATTAAATAAAAATATAAGAACTGCCTAGAGTATCGCTCAGTTGCTAAGAGCATTGATCTAGTTAATCAAAGATCGCAGGTTTGAGTCATGTCCGAGGTCGAAAGTTTCTTTATATGTACTTAATGTCGCAAGAATTATATATTCCTTGTAGAAACTGTACTGTAATAGATTATAAACGCAAATATTAGTTTTCCATGTAATTAAATATGAGAAAGGCAAATCAACAAACCAAAATGAACGGTAGCGTTGAACGCAATAGGATTCTTATTATAAATTTATAAAATGATAAACAATGCGCTTTGTTGTGTAAGGAAGAAATATTAACAATGATATTGAATACAATGAGGCAGTCACACACAGAACAATTAACCCGGATCGTTATACGATATAACGGATTAAGTTTCCGTTTTCTTATTTAATTCCAATTAAAACATATTTCATTTTTTGAATTATCTTTTATTAACAGTATAAGTGGTATATGAAACAATTAAAGTCTTACTAATTATTATTATAAGTAAACTGGAAGTTTTTGTAAGCTTGAAGGTATTCGTTACTGTTTAGTTCTTTAGTTCTTTAGATTTTTCTTCCTTTAGATTTCTTTTCAAATAGGTTGTGAGTTTCAGAGTTTTAAATTCTACTAATCTTTGGTAACCTTTGGTATTTGCAACAGTTGTAGGCGTTTCAGAAATTTTCAGCTCTTTGTCTTGGATCTGTTTAATCCTTGTTAAGGCTCTTTCTTTATTTATTCAGACGTCTAGATTTACAATTTTAAACAGACAACGTCATTTTGGGAAAATCTCTGCTGACTTACTTTCAGTTCGTGGTGATGGAAACAAACATTCCATTGTCTTGATTTTCACACCTATCATCATGTCTTCAAGCTTTTTTTTTGTTTCTTAACAAACAGCCTGCTATGTTGCGCATATTAAGTTAAATAACTTATTGAGTTTCCAATCGTTTCCTTATGCCTTGTTATCCCATTCCCTACGTTTTCGGCGTTATTAATAACTTACCCGTATCCAATATTCTAGTGTCGTTTGTGGCTACAAATTAAATTAGTTTTTACAGCCGTAATTCTTAACTTTTGCTGAACTAGCCGTTGTGTTCTAGGTAATTAGAACAAGGAATGTGACATATTTGTGAAAGCAGAAGTTTCTGAAAAATCAAATACAATCAGGGTACTAACGCGATTTTGTCTGTAGTAATAACACAAAAGATCTGGAAGAATTGTTGATTATATTACGAATGTGTGTTACGCTGTAACAAAAGTATCAGTTTGACAATTTGAGAATTACGAGCGCAAGCGCCAGTGATTTTCTGTCAACTCATCGAGGTTCGTAAATTTAGAGCTTTCTGACTGATCAAAATTCATATTTCTACATTCTCAAAACGCTTTAGGTTGTGCAAGATTACAAGGTTAGCTGAAAATGACTTTTTTAAATTTTTAAAATAAAACCTTTTTTGTTCTGAAACAACCCACAACTAACTTTTCACAAGTTTCAAACCAAAAACGTCCAGTCCAAATCTTTTTTAAAAGAGATTTGCATAATATTTCATTATTTTTTTCCTGTATAATTCCGTATCAAATTTAGTTCAGGACAGAAAGAGAAAGAGATAGGAAGACCACAACTCCAGTTTTGTTTCAAGAATTGGCTTGACAGCTTTAACCGCAGCAACAAGAGTACGAGCAAAACAGGGAGAAAGGCAACAACTACAACCAGAGCCGTCCGCAGGATTGCGTAAGCCTAGTCCACTTCGCACTTCGGATTTTCGCGGGCATAACACGGATATCGGTTAACACTGTTAGGGGCTTTTGTATAACACAAATGTGGTTCCCCGCACACACGTAATATGTTGTATGTATCTGGTCTATTGTGGCATAAATCCAGCTAAATTTTATTTGTACACTCGTAATTGGTGGTACGTCCGGATTCAAAAGAGCAAGTGTTCTCCACAGCTGATAGCGCTTGATTGAATTTGCAACCGGCAGAATTTAATTTGGACGCAGAAAAACATTTTTACAATGAAATTTGATTTACATATACGCGCTTGAACCCACGTGGAGTTCGTTATGTATTTAAATATATTCAGTTTTTCTTTTCTCGTCAAACGCTTACAAGAATTTTCAGGTGAGATTGATTTCAGAAATTACTCCCGAGAACAAAAAAGCTTTTACCACACTTACGCCTCTCTAACTATTTTAGAATATTTCCTTTTGATCTATCTCGACGATAATTAAGTGGATCTTTTTAGCTCAGTTTTTTTTGAGTGAAATTTGATTTTTCCTCGGAATATTGGCGAATATACCTCTTTAAATTTTGATGAGCCTCCTCGTGAGTTGAGGGGTCGGAAAATCTAGTTACAGGCTGAATGTGGAGTCGTGATTGGCAGGGGAACTGCCAGGCTTTTATCACGACCTGCCAGCACTTCACTAGTGCTTATAAACCTTTTTATTATGAACAGACTTAAAAATATTGATTCTGCATATGAATGGGGATCGGGTTGAAATTCAATCGTCATTTCAATTTAAAATATTTTTATGATGAAGAAAAATTATCTTAGATTTTCCAAACAAACTAATAAATTCCAATATAATAAGGACTAAATCTTTCTAAAATAGCCCTGGAAAAAGCTCTATATTCGATTTTATTCGCTTTTACTCAAGTAAAAAGCACACACCTATAGTATACACACAATCCTTGTTTCATCTGAAATTACTTTTGGAAACTTCGTTTCTATCAACACAAAAACACCTACAAACACATTCACCTTCACACAACTCCGAACGGAGAATAGGGCTGCTAGGATAAGCTATTGAGTTAGGGGAGAGCTTGAACAGTGGGCACAGCATATCAGGGTGTATTGATGGGTTTGATCGCAGCTCGAACGCAATATGGCCGTGTCAGGGGCAGATGACGCCGAGGGACAATCATACTAAGCTCAATTTTGTGGTCAAACACTCAAAACTCATCTCTTTGATTAGTTTTTTGTTTGGTGATTCTTTACGATTTTTATACTAAAATGCTTCATCTTTTAAGTTAATGTGGATTAATTTATTATGGAATTGAACTTAAGTGTGTTTTATTGATGTATAAAAGAAAATTTAAGCGTTGCGTTGTTTTGAAAATGGATTTTTGATAATAAGAGGTGTTTAGATTATACAACGTCGCGTCGCGTTGGAGACTGTATAAAGAAGGTATAAAAAGTTATTTTTCACGGTATCAAATTAAAATTTCTTGTTTTTATTTTCTTTGCTGTTGATTTCTTTTGCAAAGCTTTAAGAACTATCTCATGTTACAATAGTATACTATAACAAGAAAGAATCTTCAAAGTTTTAATTAATTTTACTTAAACAAATAATAACAGTTGCAGACTACTGAACAAAATTTCTAAAATATGAGTTTAGTGACTTTCATGTTTAATATTCTGACGAGATAGAAGAGCCTTTAATTGAGCCGAAAATCACTTTGAGTTATTTCATCGTGTTTAATCTTGCAGTAGAAATTAGATCTCTGCTATGCCAACTTGATAATGCAGCTAATTCCGGATGGTAACCTCAGGTTGGGATTCTTCATACAAAAATTCTATGTCATGTAAACTATATCTATGATTTTATCATTGACTCCGAGTGCATTCATTATTACAGATCCCATGCGACTTGAACGAATTCAAAATTTATTCTACACGTTCTTATTTTTATTTTTTTAGATTAGAATACTTAGATATCTTAAAGAATCGAGATCTCAGTACTGTAAACATCTTAATCGTTATAAGGTTTGTGTACTAGTCTTTTTCTTATTCTGGTTGTAAATTTAGTCCTCTGGATTGCTATTCACACCTTATATGTTTTGAGTGCTTTAAAATAATTAAAAGACTGAATTCCTCTTTTTTTGGAATCTCCTATATCTTTTCATGGGTGTTTTTACATGTGGTCATTCTGTCTTGTACATCCTAACAGTTCTCAATTTACTATTCTATTGTTCTTTGAACTCTTTACCCTTCCCCTAAATCATCATCTACTTGTACTGCTTTCTTCCAAATTCTAATTGAACTTCTGACAGTCGAATGCAAGTCGAGGGGTGAATAACGAACCAATCCTTTCCGACCACCATCATCAAAAAGTTTAAGTTTTTTCAGAGTTAAACCGTGAACGTTAAAGGAAACTGCATTTTTTATTAAAACTTGACTTTAACTGTTACTGTTAACACCTCAGCTCTTACAATTCTAAATTTCAAGTTACGAGTTTAAATTTAATTTATCCGTATTAAAGTTTTTTTTTAAGTATTTCTGATGTATAATAAGTAAAGCAATGAAGTGAATGTTCCAGTCGATCCTAAACGAACTGAAAGTTTTTAATTCCTACAACTGAAGGGTGGACTTTAAATTACAGAACTAGCAAAGAATGACGATAAAGTCAGAATTCTACACAAGAATTGGTTTAATCCTAAATAGGAATACTTATTGTGCTTATAGGCCTACTCCCATTCTACACATAATTTAAGTTCAAATGGTGCCAGTCTCTGATTGATTCTTATTTAAGCTTTTTCGGTAACTAACTGAGAGCGTGTTAAATATTTTTAGAAATTTATTTACTAAATAATTTTTGTTTGCATTAAGCCCAAGGGACTAGTAGAGCAATCCACAGCTTGCGAACGTTTTATTTATAGTAAGTGGTTTATACTACAAGCTAAAAGTGACGTGTTGAAATTTTATTTCAAGTTTAATGATCTGGCAAGATTCACCGTCTCGCCGACAGTCTGACAGTTCAAAATCTATCCACATCTTCTACACCTGCATCCAAAAACCCCATAAATGTCGAATCTACACACTAACAAAGCTACACTGCTATAGTTAACACCCCAGCTTCAGTTACATCCACGTCTACACGCCCAGAGATCTAAACAGACAACCCCGCCCTCCTATTCCAACTCTTGGAAAATGCAGCATACACCAGCCAACCTAGCTTGTTGAAGAAAATAATATCTCTTGCGTTAGAAGCTATAACCAATAAAGATATCTCGGCAGCCTTCACATAGCTGTTGCCAGAAATTCTCGACCTACTCAATCAATAAATGACAACACAACAAAGAAAAGTAACATCCCTGCAAATTGCTTTTTGGAACGCAAACGGACTAGAATTAAAAAAAATTCAAGCTCCTAGAATTTGTCTAGCGTCACGATTTGGATGTTACATTAATCTGTGAAACGCTTCTAAGACAAACAGAACCGAGACTTGCAAATTACATCTTATATCATCATGATCGTCTAAATGACAGAGGCGAAGGCACAGTGATATACGTTCGCTCAACCATAGACCACTATCCGGGCTCAAATCATGACCTGCAACATATAGAGGCCATTTATATTTTCATAAATACTGCAAACACTTGTCCTCTAAGACTAACGGCAGACGAAGACTTGGACCCACTGCTAGACAGTAGCGATTAAATAGTCCTAGATGGCAATCTAAACGCTAAACGTTAATCCTGGAACAGCAGGCTAGCAAATCGCAAGGGCAACACGCTAAATCATTATGGTGCTCAACATGATATCGTAGCAGTGGGCCCACAAGCCCTCCCTCCTTCTATGGTCACGGCCGCCCAGACGTGCTAGATATAGCCGTAATGAAAAATCTGAGATTAACCTATGAAATCACCACTATCAGTGAATTAGGCTCCGACCATAATTCAGTACTTCTACACCTAGGGGACTTTGAAGATACTCCATTGGTTTACAGGCATACCACATTCTGGCCTGCATTCCATAATCACTTACAAAAAAACTACGGTAGAATACCCACTATCTACAACGCCGAGGAACTAGAAGATGAAGTCAAACACCTTACCTCACAAGTACAAGAGTCCTTACAGTATGCATTCAACCCCAGAGCTGTCCCAGACTGAGGAAATCTCCTTCCCCACTCCGCACAAGAAATAGAACCCGCCGGCGGCGATGGCATATCACACCACATCCAAAAGATTGTCAAGAACTAACTCATCTCAATAACCAAATCCGCAGAGAGATAAGAAAACACCGAAACACCATCTGGTCTGATAAACTCATATCCTTAACCGCTCAAGATAACTCAATTTGTAAACTCACGAAATGCCTGAAGACCAAAAAAACACAAACTCCTCTAATCCATGGCGAACAGAGTTTGGTATATATACTAACGAAAAACGTGCAGATGCCTTTGCTAACACTTTTGAAGAACAATGCAGCTTGAATTACGCTGACATTGAAGACCGCCTCGTCTCCAGGGTACCAGAAACGTTAGAGATAAACTACGAGCTACTCTCGACGAGGTCACCAGACTTATCCGGTGTACAAAACACAAAAATACCCACGGACCTGATAGAATACCAAACTCAGCATTAAAGCAATTTTCAAAGAAAAGAATGTTGCATCATCATCAATCTTGAGACTCCATCATTTTTCCACCCAATGGAAAAATGCCGACGTCATCGTGATCCACAAGACTATTCAAAACCTCCTATTCTCACAAAACTATCGCCCAATAAGTCTGCTGGCATTGCTGGGAAAAGTGACTGAAGATGTTATACTAAAAAGTCTCTGACAAGAAACAGACGACAGAGAGATACTTCAAGATGAACAATTTAACCCATCAAGTTCTTAGACTGGTAGAATATAACACAAACGGGTATAATAAACGTGACCATACAGGAACCATCTTCCTTAACGTATCAAAGGCCTTCGACAAGGTATGGCACGCCAGCCTTCTACACAAAATGTTTCTGAACGAAATAAACAACAAACTCGAGAAATTCATCGCTTCATACCTCCATAATTGATCATTCCACGTCAGATTTCGAAACGTTTGTTCTTCAGAACGAAGAATCACAGCCGGAGTCTCTCAAGGGTCATTACTGTCACCAACACTTTACTCAATATTTGTTTCCGATCTAACAACACCAGAAGGCACCTGCACGGTACTATACGCGGATAAGATGGCTGTATGGACCCCCTTCAGAGACCCCTACATGCTCACCAGACGTCTATAAGAAACAGCAGAAATCATCGGTAACTGGTTCCGTACATGGAGAATTGAAGTAAATGCAGAAAATAGTGCAACGGTCTTATACACCCCAAGACGCCACCCATAAATATATCTGATCATAACAAGCAAGTCAAGTCAAGTCAACGTTATTTTCCCGCCAAAGGTGGGAGGCCGTTTTAAGCTCCGCGTGGAGCTTCTTCAGCCGACTTGGTTCTTGTTGCTGGTAGTAGCGACGTAGATTCCGTTTTGGCTCCAGCTAGTCGATGGAAGACGGAGAGATGCTGATGCGGACAGCAAGAGCAGATGGCGATAGTCGTCGCGACGGTGGTTCGACGAACGCGATCGCAATATCGGTGCGGCGTGAAGTGAACAACGTGCTCATAACAAGCAAAATTCCTAAGTGTGATACTCCACAGACAACTGACTTGGAAACAACACACGAACTCCTGCGTTAGGAAAGCAAATGCAGTCATTGCCACCCTCAATCCCCTTCTCAATCGACACAGCTTTCTTAATCAGACTAACAAACTGCTGTTAACAAAACCACTATCTGACCAACAATTACTTACGTTGCCTCCACCTGGGGATATGCTGCGACGATACACATTACCAAACTACAAGTAGTACAAAACAAACTTTTACGGATGACTTTCAACGCTCCGTGGTACATAAGAAACATCGACCTACATCGAGACGCAAACCTACCAACAATCAAACAATTTATTATTTCCGCAACTGAAAAACTTTACCTAAACACCCCGACGTCCACAAATCCACTAATAAACAGCCTTGGCACTTACAATCAAAACGATCAACACAGACATAAACGACCAGAGCATGGTCTACAATAATAAATACTCAACAGAGGGCTAACACGCTAGCCCCACACAACCACCACATACAGCCAAAGGAGGTTAAAGTATTATTGCTAGACACTCCAAAGCGAAAGAAGATACAAGATACAAGCTAGGTCCTGATTACTGCAGTGAAAAAACGGTACTCCAAGGTTTTTTTGAAGACGGCCAATTTACTGGGCTTTTTAAATGTGCAACTAAATAGCAGGAATGAAAGCTTTGGAAGACACAAATTAAATTGTAGTTTATTTATTCAACGAAACTGAGTAAAACTCAAGTGTATCAGTGCTCAGTTTTTTCTTCAATTAGTAAGATTAGCACATTAACTAAATTAGCACTTTGATACCAAGCGGAAGTGATATCTGGGCAGGTTCAGAGAGGAACAATACGTTGAAATCGGTTGATTGTGTGGATAATCATAGTAACTATTTGTCGGACTAGGTTCGGTGTCGGTAACTGTAACGGTATGCAGATGATATTGGTATCAGGATGTATAATGATAACGATTTGGTCGGTATATACCTTCCAGCTTCAGGTGATGTTCGGTGGGTTCGATGAACTGTCAACTCCGTGTTCATTGAACCTGGATGCGGGACTCATAAAGGCGGATGGAATTCAAAGCAAATATTTACAATAAGTGGATTAGATAAATTAATAATAACTGAATTTAACTGTTTAAATCACATTCTTTCGGAAACTGTGCTATTAGCATCATAGGACAATGTGCTTCACTCCCTAATACATTTATTCAACAGATTTGTTTAAATATAACTAAGAAATTTAATATGCTAAGTCACCTATCAGTACAGAGTTAGATATTGTTGTATGACCGTTTTCTCGTTCTACTGCACAACTGTAATTTGGGGACTTAACATAGCTTGCTTCTGATGTACGAATATAAAAGAGAGGAAGTTTCTTTTGACACTAGTATATAGCTGAAAAGCCGACATACAAGACAGCCTGGTCTTGAGTTATCATGGCTTCCCAGCAGGAGTTTACGCTATCCTATCAGTGACAAATACAGATGAAGTAATGAGGATGCGATAACAACACAACCGCAATAAAGGAAGTCAATCTCATCTGGATTCTTAAGCAAAAGGCGGGAGATCTCGCCAGGCACGGAACGTCGAAGCCTTCTTGAGAATATCGAGGATCTAATACCACTGGCTGTTGTCACACTAAGAAACATATAGTCGGGAACATTTTATTTATCAGTAAACTGACCTAGCTAAAGAGGAAAAGACGTAAGATCCTAAGCGTTCTCGTGAATAATCTGACAGATTACTTCATTCTTAGAAGACATGTTTCTTTCGGAAGGACTCAACGTGCCCTAAATGTGAAGGAGAATGTGAGGGATATAAAAGGCTAAGGTCTAAGACCTTCCAAACTTTTGCTCTATCACGGGATGAGTTGAAAACTTTTGCCTTGTCCGACATTTTTACTATTTTTAGAGGATCGGGCAGATTTAGGTAGAAAGAGGATAAATAATTTGGTTAAGAGGATGGCAAGGGTATTGTGAGAAAAGTCCCAAAAATGCTTTTTTGTTAGGTCTTAGCCTCTCATGACTACCATGTTACTGCTAGTACTAGTTTATCTTTGCCTGCAATGTCGATAGTTATCCAAAAGTCTTGTGCAGAACCGATAATACTGATGGGTTTTGCAGTTTTACCTTGAAGAAATATTTAGCAACGCTAAAAAAGTTTATGAGATTTGAGACTTAGTAGGTGTTAGGGAAGATTTTGAAAATAATACTCATAGGACTTTGAGCAACCTGCCAGTAGAACTTCTGATGTGAAAAACATTTCAGAGGCGTAACATATGATGACAGAATTGTTAATTAAACTGTCTTCAAAGTTTTTCCTGATAACGTCTAATGATAGACAGACAAGTTTAAAAGATAATATAAAGGTTGCTTAGTTTGCAATTAAATCTTGCTTTTGGCAAAAATATTCTTTAAATATTTGTCGAGAATCTTTGTGTCTCCAATTGCCCAACAGTAATTATCAATGCAAGATAGTGATCACGTCAAAATCAGGATCAAACTGGTCCAAAAATTACAGCTTTTTAGCTCTATCAATTTGAAAAATATTTTTTACAAGGAGCAACTTTATTATTTACCAACGCTACTAGGGCTCAGCAAATTATTTTATATTTATTACTACTCCATTTAAAAAAATGAATCTCGGCTCAGTTTAAAATTGATTTAACTTTTCACTCAAAAAAGTTTACAATTATGGAAGTAAAATCAACATGAGATTGGTTAGTTGACTATTAACAATGTTGAGCGTTGGTAATATTGAAACTTATTGTTAAATAAATATGTTCTGAATAAAAGCTTTCGTTAACTTATTTGAGTTTACGAGTTTATGGCTAATTAACTATTAGTAGGCAAGTTGGAATAGTTAAAACTAACTAAAGCATTACTCGTGAAATAATTATGTAGATACGAAAACTTTCCAGTCAGTTGCCGTTTATTGATTATCCCCCCTATTAATTATTTGTGAACTTTTGTAGTTTGCGTCACAAAATAGGCAATAAAATTACTAACGCAATGTTTGATATCGAACGAATTGTTTGTATTTCAAAGATATTTTTTTCCAATAACAGCATTACGAATATAACGTGTTGGATTTTAGACCAATAAAATTCAAATTGTCCCTGTCCCAAAAATTTTAGTTCAATACCGCTGTGACACTAAATTTAATATTAAATTCTCGCAAAAACTCCCACACCACGATTTTATTCCTAATAAATACCTGACCATTCGAAACCGACTGAGGCCGCTTTCTACGTGATTTCATAAAAAATATTCTCATTTTCGCGGTTTTATTAAACCGAACAATTTTTGGATATAGTTCGCGAATCAGTGTGTGACTAAAGCGGCTTGAATAAATAAATTGGAAATCTCGAAATTGATTCCACCTTCTCTCGTTTCGCGAATATCGCTACTGCTGAATTTTAACATGCATGACGTCGCGTCCAGGAGTTCACCATAAATCTCACCGAAACGATAGAGGGTGCACCACGTTCTGATTATTATATCGGTTTATTATATATTTTTGAGTGATTAATGTTTTGGAGGCCTACGTGGAGCAGGTTTGGCAGTGCATTTTCGAACACACCCGATTCAGCGAGGAACGTGCCGTTTGAAATTTAAATTTGTTTCCTTCTCTTTTAAGGTCGGGTGGCGAAAAAGTGTAAAAATAATAAAAAAAGAAAACTATGTAGATGTTTGCTCGCGTTTTAGTTATGAATCGATGCCAAAGATATGTTGTTTTTATTGTGGATATTTGACAGGAAAACAAATGTTGCGAGAATGATTTGATGTTTTTACATCCATGCTGCCCTTTATTTTTATGTATAGCCATCACTCATTCTGTACTATTGTAAGCTTTCACATTGTTATTGCTCTCTGATACCAGTAATTGGATGGATATACGAGATTCTGTGTACAAAAGAGATTAAAAGCATCATGATGAAGTACTGTTCATTTTTTATCGATTTAGCTATTGCCCAGATTTGTCCTTGTTTAACGAAATGGACATTAACGCCTGACGTACTAATATAGAGCAACGCGCATTGAAATGCATTCCTTTTTTGTTTCGAAATGTCACATTTTTGCCGGATAAAATTTTCCCTGTAGTATGAACAGCGCGGCTGTTTTATATAAAAGGGAAGTCGATCTTTGTTTTTAATTTTGTGACAATTTTAAGGGTCTGCACTCTGAATGGGTCTGGATAGTGTTTCATTTTTTTCTCTATTCAAAATATCAATCGATTTGTTGTGCATTGAGAAAACAAAAGAAAAAATATGGTTCGTGCGACATAGTGCCATTCAAGTAATGGTTTATGATGTGAGTTTAGAACTTTTTATTTTAATTTATTTGGTTAAATTCAAAGATAATTTATTTGTTGCAACTAACTAATACTTGAAGTTTTCATGTTTTCGAGTTGCTTTCGCTATTAGTTATTTCTATCTTACAGAATTCATATTCAGGTGGCCTACAAGTCTGTTTTGTAATCTGTTCATAATTATATTCATATTGGATTTATGAAGATAAAAAACGTACTATAACTTCCTAGACAAAAATCAACATTTTCCTAATATTAACTAACTACCGTTATACCCAGGATGTAAAAGCAAAGCTGCAACAAAAAACGTGTCGTATATCAAGGACTTAACTATAACATTATATATTCATAAAAAATTTTTTTGTTTTTATATTTCGATATTATCGATTATATTTAGACGTATGGTACTTCAATATGTACTTTTCTATTGAGAATACTGATTGGAATAATAAAAAAGTAATGATCCCATTTAACAAACGAAAGTTGACATCGTTTCCAGTTGTTCTAAAAATGTTCTTATTTCGGTTTTGCAATCTCGAGGTCAGATTATATTGGAACATTCTAAATTTTTTTCTGATACATATAATATTACCCAAATAATCGCCTGTAGGCTATTAAATAGAACACCCTGTATAGTACCTTATAAAAGATACGTCTAACCAGCTCCTGAAATGTAATTATTTACGACCACGTTACCTAGATTTTGAACAATAATTACAGTAGCTTCTTATATTATCTATTAGAGCTTTACGCAAACACAGGATTATCAAAAATTATATGCCAACGTTTTGAAAAACTTGATTTTGCTCTAAAAGAAGAATTTTTATCTGTATTTATTCTTCCTAACTATTTGTTAATAATTCCGAAGCGAAGAACTTTTGAACTTCTGTTTTTCATTTTTGTAGCAATGATATCGATTCGTTAGATACTTTCATTACCTGATAAGCCTAAAACCTCTTAGTGGACTTCATAGCCTTTGCCTTTTAATGATTTTGCTAAAATGTCTTCCTCTGTTATTCTTCCCTTCCAATTTTGTTTTCCACACAATTTTTGCTGCGCTGTTATCTCCCATTCTCTTCGCGTGTCCAAACAACCTGAGTTGTTGAGTTGCTATTTTATCTGTAGTGTTCTTTATTTCAAGTCTTCTTTCTTATTTCTTCGTTTCTTATTCTATCTTTCCTTGTCACTCCTATCTTTCTCAGTATTTTCATTTCACATACTTGAATTTTGCTCTCTATTTTATTTGTTAGCGTCCAAGAATCGTATTCGTACATGAGTATGGGGGTCAAAACTGCATCATATATTCTTGTCTTTGTTCTTCTGCTAATTTCTTTTTTGTTGAAGCAGCCTCTGTATAACGCTGCATAAATTTTACTTGTGTTGGCGATTCTGTTGTTTATTTTCCTCTCTAGACCTCCTCTTGTTTCTATTATTATTGAACCTAGGTAGTTTATGGAATTCGTCCTACGTAATATCTCACCTTCGAACAATATTTCTACTTCTTTGGCCTTTTTTCCTATACAC
Source organism: Ignelater luminosus (assembly GCA_011009095.1). Taxonomy (NCBI): domain Eukaryota; kingdom Metazoa; phylum Arthropoda; class Insecta; order Coleoptera; family Elateridae; genus Ignelater; species Ignelater luminosus. The sequence goes on from VTPC01090904.1 coordinate 152,535, forward strand.
ATTGTCTCTGACTTCTGTACATTAATTTTTAGATTATGTTCCTCTAAAACCTCGTGCCAAGCTGTTATTTTGTTTTTCAATTCTTCTTTTGTGTTTTCAATTAACACTAGCTCGTCTGCATACAATAATTTATTTATGTAGATTGGTCTTAAGTTTCTGTATCCTAGGTGTTTCTGACTTTGTGTGCTAGTACCTATTAATATTATGGACAGCATGGGACTGAGTATGCCACCTTGTCTGATTCCTTTTTCTGTTTTGAACTTATGTGTTGTGAGTCCTCCAATCCGTACTACGTTTAGCGTTTTATTGTATAGGCTAGTAATTACTTGTATTATTTTTTCGTTGACTTTCCTCTTCCTTAAGGATTCTCAGATTTTCTTTTTTGGGACCCTATCGAATGCTTTCTCTAAATTAATTAGACATATATATATTTTTCTGTTTGTCCTCATTATTTTTTCTGATGTCTGTCTCAATACTAATATCCAGTCTTGCGTGTACATCTCAACTCGGAAACCTGCTTGGAAGTCAAGGAGTTTTGGTTCTAGTTTACTTCTTAGCCTTACTTTGATTATTTTTTCTAACAGTTTGTATGTTAGACATAGTAGAGAGATTTCTCTATAATTGTTGCACTTCATGATATCTTTCTTTTTATAAATGGGCACAATTACTGCAGTTTTCCAGTATTCTGGTAATTCTTGTTATTCCACACCCTTGAAATAATCTTCATCCCTTCTCTTCCTAGATGTTTTATCAACTCCGGTCTTATATTATCTATTCCAGTGGCTTCCCCTATTTTAATTTTGTTTATTGCTCTTTTCACTTCTTCCATTTTAATCCTTTCTCGTTCTGTGTTTTTAGATTTTTCATCTGTTTCAAGTTCTTTTTCATTGTTACCGGATTTGTCTTTTTGTTCGTTCTTGGATTCTAAGAGTTCTATGTAATGTTCTCGCCATCTAGCTAATATTTTGCTGTTCTCCAAGAGTATACGTCCATCTTTACTTTTAACACACTTTAGTGGGTTTCTCTTTTCTTTTCTCAGATTTCTTAGAGTTCTTTATAGGAGTTTGGAGTTCTCATTTGCGTTCTTTTTATCAAATTCTTTTTATTGTTTTGACTTGACCTCTCTTACTATGTGTTTGACTTTTTCTCTTTGTGTTTTTTTGTCTCATATCCGTATCCATTTTTGCAATTCTTCAGGTATATCTTCCATAGGGCATTTTCTTTTTGACACCCTGCTTTATTTCTTTTTGTTTGTATTTTTATTCACTCTAATTACTTCCGCTGCTATCTGTAACAGGGTTTCTTTAAAGGTTATCCACAGGTCTTCCACTCCCATATTTTCCGTATCTTGTTCTTTTAGAGCCAATTTCCTATCTGTTTCTTTTTGGTATATTTTTCTGCTTTTTCTTGTAACATATATGCTTGTATTTGTACGAAGTTTAATTCTTTCTGCCTTTCGTTTTTTGTTCGGTTTTTATCCGCAATTTCTTGTTTGAACTGGGCTTTTACTAGATGGTGGTTACTTCTATCTCATTTCCTCTTTTCACTCTCGCATCCATTAGTTTTTGTTTCTTCCTTTTTTTTCTATTATTTCCAGGTCAATAACTGATCTTTCTTTCTGTTCCTCACTTCTCGAGTATTCATCTCCGAATCGCACAAGTATATTGTGGATTCGTTTTTTTGATTAGTGAATTGTGTTTGCTAATCCTATTAAGCTGAGTTTGAGTTGAGTTTTACTCAACCATAGTCAGAAAGAAATTTCATTGGGTCAATATGAACATTTGTGTGAGGTTATCATAAATGGAAAACATTCTGTGGAGGATTGAGCTTTAGGTAACGCTAGTTCTCGTTGACTTTCTTTCAGATCTCAGTCATTCAAATCCATTGAAATCGTTACCATTGTAGCTTTCTATTCCTCCGTTACCTCTGGGACCGACTTCTGTTTGTGGCTGTGCCCAACAAATTTAAAAATGATTTGAGTTCTTGAGAAATAAGGCTTTGGCCCTGATCTGTACCCAAAAAAGAAACATTACTTGCTGTGTGCATGTTGTAAAACGTTCACTATTGGGAAGTTCTAGAAGAGAATTTCAGGATCAGGCTTGATAGTCTTGTTCGTGACAGTATATCAATATAATGAGTATCACGATTTTAGTTCATTGATGGCTAGATTGTAAGTAACTAGAAATCTGATTAAACTATTATCACGTCTTCCTGACGTCATCAAGATGGGCAAGAGCATCTCCGAAATCTTTTTCACGAATGACATTGTCAGTTACATGTTGGAAGCTGGCTAACCCATTAATAATGCTTTGTGTAAGTTGATATAGAATGTTATAGATTTGCAGGCACCTCAAACCCTTGTAAATGGCATATAGCGAATTCTAAAAAGCGAAACTTAATGCATTTCGGAATAAAAATGCTCAATTTGGCCTTTTTAAATTGGAAGCTTGAGAAAACCTTGAAAGGATATTTCTATGGTCAATATTTTCTTCCCTATTGATGTTTAAAACTTTGGAGCTGGATTTGATAATCGGATGAAATTTCTTGACACCTGCCTAATAAATAATTTTTTTTACATTATCACGCCACAAACTATATGTCTCCCTTGTAGCTTACAACGAAATATAAATATAGAACCAAACTTCCTTTTACCAATTTGATGTTGTGGTGTATTTTCTTCTCGGTGACGGTGTTATTGAGTTGGTAGTGTCCTGGGATCAAAATGCTTCGGACGACAGATTTGGTTAGAGGGTATACTGTTTCTCCTCGTTTTTGGTTTGGTCAGACGAGGGCTCACGGATCGCTGCTGAGACACAGTTGCTGTAACAAACTTGAAACTGAAAATTCTGCAGAAATAAAACTCTTAAATAGTATAATTCGTCTATTGTATTCAATTCCCAGGCTATATAGATTAGTGGCCAATGCAAACTAAACGGGATGCAAGCCAAGCGGTGTACACGCAGTTCGGGTTACATGCTTTATCGGCGGAATCGGGTTAGGTGCGTTCTTTTGGAAAGAATTATGGAGATGTTGAGGAATACTTTGAGCAGGTCGGTCGTTCCTGCGCGATACAATCCTGTTAGGCCTGTCGAACACTTACCAGCAATGACGGCCCATTCTGTACGGACAGTAACAATGCCGGAAAAGCATTTCTTGTAGTTTGTTCTGCGCTGGACTGGTGCAACAGGCAGTAACGACACTGTAAAGCTTCTTATTTAGATTCCTTTTCCTGTTTCTTTTTATTTTTTATTCGTGACTCCTATACCTGTTGGATAGTTTCTTGATATTCAGATACAAGTACTCCCATTACCTTAGTTGCCTTTGCTTTATAAACTCAAACTGGAAATCTCGATTTTCTTTATTTACTGGTTACGTATTCTATCTCTTGGTGTGATTGCTTTACGTTTCCCAACAGGCAACTGTTTTTAAAACCAATCAGTGACTACCTGAGTAAAGAGAACTCTTACCTGTTTCAATGCTTTCTGGTCGATACAACTTTAGCTTCCTTTCCTCAGAGAAGCTAATAGCAACACAGTCAGATCTGGACATCGCAGAAACAGACACAAGAAGCTATTTATAGATACATCAGCGACAAAGAGAATTAAAGGGCTTGCTGTAATGGGCAGAATTTAACTAGAAACTATTTACAGTAGAGTTACTCATAGATCATCTGACTGTGAGAAATCCATCTTTTAGCGAGAAATTACCTTTACCATAAGAAATCTTTTAATGGTGGTCTGGACTTTGAATTGTGCAAGAAATATACAGAAGCAATGAGATATACTTAGTTCATGAAATTGTGAGAACCTGCCTTGCCCTTGCCATAAATTCAAAATATTTGACTTTGATCACATTAAACCAAAAGATTTCAGTTTCTTTTTGGCAAAGAACCTGCGCTGTCTTTTCGAAGGGACAGGGCTCCTTGAGTGAGGAGAGCTAACTGGAGAAGTGACTTACTTGACTTACGTTTTGTAATTCCTCCCGGAGCATAATGCCTCCACAAATCCCCATCAGCTGTTTCTGTTCTGGCTTAACGCCTTCGCTTTGCTCTACGTTTTCCCCACGGCACTCAGCTCCTCTGTAATGGTTCTCCTCCATGTCTTGGCCTCCCCACTTCCCTTTGATCCTGTAGATATCAATTCAGCGCTGCTTTTTCAGTTGCTTGATTTGTTTTTCGCAAAGTGTGCGCTATCCACTTCCATTTTCTTTCTTTTATTTGCCTCTCAATTGGCTCTTGCTCGGTTCTCTGTCATAGTTTCTCATTCGTAATTTTGTTTGGCCAGAATACTCCCATGATGCGTTAATCCTCATTTCTTTTGTCTTTTTAAAGTTGATTTTCAGACTTCCCCTCTCACCTTCTTCACAAAAGCCTCCCACTTGTGATTTCATATCCCGGAAACGTCGACTCAGCTGACAAATATCAGCTGTGAAGTGCACATCTTCTAACCTCTCCTTTAACTTCCACAGAATTACTGTCTTCCTGTTCCCTAAGGCTGACCTCATCACTCTGTCAACGATAAAAGAGTAGGTTTAAGAGTCCAGGAAAGTGTTATCTACATATGCACAACTGGTTCTGCTCCAACATCAGTAGCTTACTGTTTGTGTCTCTCACTGATCTACTAGCACTAAATTTTTTTTCGCTAACTGCTTTGTTATTTGCAACCTTGTTTGACTGCAACGGTTATCTTTATGGATTAGAATGTCTTCCCGTTGTTTTTTGCACTTATAGTCTTCACAGGAGCTTTTAACTATGTTTATAATCTTTTGTGGTATCCCATATTCCTGCAGAGTACCCCAAATATAACTGTGCTTAACAGAGTGAAGAGCTTTCTGATAATCGATAAATGTAGCGTACAAAGCACTGCTCCATTCCAGATTCTGTTCAATGATTACCTTAGTGTATTGATAAGATCTGTGCAGCTTCGATCCTGCCTAAAGCCAGCTTGTTCCTTGCGGAATTTTTGCTCTACTAGTAACACTACCCTTTCTAACATTGTTCTGCAAAGCAGCTTTGAGGGGGATGATAAAAGAGTGATGCCCTTCTAGTTATTTTGTAAGTCACTTTTCTTTGGCAATTTAATCACCTGCCCTTCCTTCCACTTTTTCGGTATTTTCTCCTCCTCTCTTCTGAAATAGAGGTAGTAACATTTCTGCGGGGACTGACTTTCTTGCTTTTAGGATGTCGGAGGGAATGCATCTGCGCCTGGGGCCTTCCCACTTTTTCCTCGTTTTAGTGCTGCTTGTATTTCGTTTAATGTCGGAGGCTTCAGTATAATGATGGGGTTTGGGATCCTTTCCGATGCTCCACCAGCATCTTTGGAGAGGAGTCCAGCAAAGTGTTATCTACATATGCACTAAGTAGCTTACTGTTTGTGTCTCTCACTGAGCTACTAGCACTAAATTTGTTTTCGCTAACTGCTTTGTTATTTGATACAACAGCTTCTTTTATCCTTTCTTGTACTCCGTTTTATTGCTTTGCCTTTTGCTGAGTATGCTGTTTGGGCCTCCACAGTTTGCTTGTTGATTTTCTCTTTCATCTGTTTTCTTTGTCCACGTCCTGTCTGACATCCACCCTGTCTTCTACAACTTTTGAAGCCAAGGATGCTCTTACTGGTCTACTGATAGACGGCTGTAATTTCCTTCCAGTGGTCCTTCAAGGAGTCCGGAGTGGCTCCTAGAAGTTCGAAGCTATTTCTTAGTTCAACTTTAAATTCTTCCCCCTCCTCTGGGATCTTGTGCTTGTCAATATCATACTGCTTTCTTTTCTGCTCAAATGTTTTGTTTGGAGCTGCAATTTTTTTTGTTCTTTTCTATAACAAGATGGTGATAACTGCTGGCAGCTGCTCCCCTTTTATGCCTTACGTCATTTAATGATCTGCGAAAGCTTCTAAAAGCTGCAAAGTGATCAATTTGGTTCTGGGTTGTGTGATCTGGTGGCCACCAGGTGACCTTATGACAGTCTTTGTGTGGGAACAACGTTCTCCCAATCACTAGATTATATTTCGCACATAAATCAATAAAGAGCTTACTGTTGTATTAACGTCACCAACCCTATACTTACCCATGATCCGTTCAGTTCGATTGTTCTGCCTCCACTTTTGCATTTAAGTCTCTCATGATGATGATTATATCTCTGCAGGTGCTTATGCAGGAAGAGTAAAAATGGTTTTTGTTTTCTTGGTCTGACGGTACTGTAGGCGCATAGCACTGAAAAATGGTCACATTTTTTACATTTGTTCGAAAACGCGCTGAGATAATTCTCTCTGATATTGGGCTTCATTCCAACATGCTGCCCTTAACTTACTTGTTCAGAATTAAAGCTACACCATCTCTGTGCTTCTCTTTTGTCCCTGAATAAAGTACTGTCATTCCCTCTGATGTTTTAAGTTTCCCAAACTCTGTCCACCTTAATTCATTTAACCCTAGGATTTCCAGTTTTTTGTCTAACATCTCTTTAATAACACTTTTGTTATCGTCCTCACTTTCCAAAAACCGTTTCATGCAAAAGGTCATACCTTTATTTTTAGTCCAGCGTTTATTCGTGTTGGTTGCTTCAATAAAGTAATATTTGGGCATGCGGGTTATTAGCTCACAGTGCCTATATCCCATTAGACGAGCTGCCCTCTTGCAATCATCGAGCTGGCTGGTTTTCTCTGTTTTCTCCTGTAGCCCCTGGGTCAGCCAGGACCCCTCTGTAGGGCAACAGGTTTGTGGTTCTTCCGCCTTTTACACCGTTGGGGCATTTTTCCCTAGTTTTCTTCGGAACCTTTGACCGGTTTTCATTAGTAAATCCAGCAAGGGACCCTTACAGGGTTCCCATAGCTGGGTCAGCTGGACCCTGGTTTTTCCTTTCATATCCTGGCTTGGGACAGGCCACGACGAGGTTAACTGGGAAAAGTAAGAGTCACTAATAAAATTTCAAACCGAAAAGTGTTTTTCTGTTTTATAAATCCAAACATGCGTTACCCTTATAAGATTAAAGAGGAAAAAAGTCGAATAAAGATTTTATAGCCACTTAGATGGTTTCTATGAGAATAGCGGCACGCACAACACTTTATTAGGAATCTATAGTTACCTTATTAAATTCAAATTTATCTCTTATTGCAATTTGTCTTTTAAATAAAGACGAACTGTGGTCGTTCCAAATTGTTCGGCTAAACTTACCCTACGTGCGTCAGCACGCTGCACTGGTCTGATCGGGCGCCAGGTCTATGGCTTAGCTATGTCGCGCTAAAGTGCTTCTTTTTTAACCATCTTGGAGTTGAAAGAGGTGGGAACTGTTTTGCTTGAAAACGGATCTAGTTATGCCTTCAATTAACCATCTCAAGACAACAGCCCAACGTGGGTCGTGGTCCAAGATCATGCTCCGCATTCTGTTAATCTTCTTTTAAAAAAAGAAGATTGAGCCTTCCCATGCTCTAGTTTTTTCGTTTAACCGGCATGTTTAATCCTGTTGTTCTTTTGATGTTACCATATGAGTTTTGTTTTATTCTTTTTCCTTTGTATACAATTCCTTTTTTGTCTCATTCCGTATTTTTATATTTGTTTTTAGATCTTACTTACACTGTTGGCCGTAATTACTCAACTTAGTCATTTTTTAAATTCTACGCTTAAGTAGTTTCTTTGCTTTTTGGTTGTGTTTCTTGATGATATCGTCTATGAATAGGAAACGGATTACTTTTCTTCTTCCACGGGAATAACAGGATGTTAAAGTTGTCCAAAATTTTAATTCTGCAATCACAGAATTGTAAACAAATTGAGTTGATCACTTTTACAGCGTTTGGATCAGCAATCTCGACGTCTTAAACTTTCAACACCTTAGCAGTGAGAGGAAATTCTGAATTCTTTTCTCTTGTAAACTTGAAAAGACTTTTCTTTCTATTTTGTTATATTGTTTTTGCTTTGAGGACTTTGTGTTTTACAAAGAATTAGAATAAAATTTGTTAAATCGAAACTGTGACTACACAAAAATTGGATTATTATTATTGGATTTATATTTTTAAACACTAATTAGTAAGTACTTATTTTAAATAATAGCTAACATTTCTTCTTTGATTGATATTTAGAAATTGTTTTAAAGTAAGAACTGTGATGTTATGTGATTCTATAATACGCAGAAAGTTCCCCTTCTGATTTTCCCATTCAAGTTTGTTTTGCAAGGATTTATTTCCAAGCATAAACTTTAAGAGAGTAAAGTGAGTTTCTTTATTTAAATTTTTATGACCCAACCAATATGATAATATGAAGCCAACAACACAGTTTTAAGCACACATTATATCTAAGTACTGGAAGTTTAATAATAGGGAGGATTAGTGAGTAGCGCTCAGCACCTGATACCGCGAAACTCTTCTCTCTCTCCAGATCCTGAATATCAAACAGGAAACTTAATTTAAATTTCTAGAGTTTCAAATAAGACTTTCAACAATTTGGAATGTATAATCATGGCCTAATTAATGCTTAATTAGTGGCAGAATGCGCAAGACACTTCTACACAAGTAATATATTCATAAATTAAGCACTAAAGCCAGAGACAGCTTCGAGAATGAACATGGTTAGGAAGGCACGTACGGTAAGTCACAGATCATCGTCGATGCCTTTGCAACTGGCAGGCTTGGGTAACATTAGCGGCTGTTTCATACAGGAGGTGCTGATTTATAGACGGGACCCATTAATTGAGAGCACACAGATCACTCAGCCACTTACCGCCTTGTTATTTCACTTACGCCACACTAAGTTCCTCGCATTTACGATTGCTTTACGACGTCATAATTCGTGAATGATGCTGATAACAAACACGTTGTAATTTTTATTTTTCTAAATCACTTTCACGTGCGTTTTCGTCATTTCAAATGTCTGTGTTATTTCTAGAAGCCACATCTTTAATTAGTTAAGAACACAAACGGTTCGAACTTGATACAATTTTCACCCAAAAAAAAAACGATACTTAAAAGCGTATTAGATATTCATGTCCTAATGTACATCTGAAAGCATTTTAGGCCTATACATGAAAATTAAGACCTCTTTCCAAAACAACCAAATTGGGACTGTAGATACATAAATCAATTTTTGGAATACTTTTTTATTTATAAGGTAAAAAGCTTTTACATAAAACGCCAACTGTGCTTTTTTCTAATAAATTTATGGTTTTATACCCTCCATTCATATACTTTCATATTTTGAAATTATAATTTAAAATCTTATTTACAAAGCCGTACTAAGCAATTATTAATTAAAATATATTCATAACTAGAATATTAATCAGGAATTTATTATTCGAAATAATTTTGATATTTGGCCTAGATCTTTTGTTTTGTTCTGATATTATTTGTGAAACTCAGCTTTTCATACAAAACAGTGTGAATTTAAATAAAATTTTGTTTAGTCTTCCTGACGCTAACGCTTTTCCAATATGAACTGCACAGTACGAACTTGTGTATTTTTTAAGTTTGGATTTGAATTCCGCATTTGGTTAATTTGAAGGAATTGAGAAATTAGGAAAGCTTTAGATTGCTGTAGTACATAACCAAGTTTATGATTTTCCTGTACATTCTTCTGTCACTGCTAATGGCGGCGGTGCTCAGAGGCATCCTCGTTTTCTTTGAACATTACCTTCCGGTTCGTTCGAGAACAGAGGCCTGTTTTAGATGCATGAGCGCCTCTTTATCCTATTGGATTTTGGAACCGTAGAGACATCAAGACAGATCAGATGGCATGATTACTCCCACTTTCGGGTTACGTTGGCGTAGTACTGCGATACTGGTTTAGTAACTTCCTCTCTTAAATTCATATAGTAAAAGTTCCTGATTTAAATCAAAACACAACAACTGAGCTCAAGGTTAATACAAAGGGTTTGGAAATTTCACATCCGTTTTAGCCATAATTTGGTCTTACTGCGAACTGTGTGCAGGACGCGAAAGTTTATCTGTAGAGTTGACCAAAATAACTAGATCCGAAAATCTATCAAACTACAACAAGTTAAACCAATTCTTTATGGTTTCTCACATTTAGGTGCTTACTGTTCTGGAATTATCATGATCCCAAGCTTAAAATCTTGATTTACTATTAAATACAATTTGTCCTCTCCATAGGCTTTCCAAGAAACAGAAGCCGAAGGCAAAGTATTGCAGTGTAAATGATAGGATTTGTGTAAAATCTAACTTCTGGGAGACCTCTCACCCTTAATTATTTTTTGAGACAGATTGTTTACCATAACCCTTAAAAATGATTAAGTCGTTTCTTTATCTTCTGAGGGTTTATGAACAGAGTGGAACACGTTATATCGCATAAAGATCAATATAAAATTTAATTGTGACTGCGTTAATTGTAAATTAGCAGTAATTAGTTTATAAGTAACAAAATTAAAAGTACCTGAATCAATAGACACTTATACACCTCCAATGAAATTTTTTTCGACCACAACGCCTAAACAGCGACTTGCAGAATTTCCAGTTGTACACATACATTGCTGTTTTCTGTAGGTTTAGATATCGAATAAAACCTAAGTGGTCGGATTTGATTGCTTTATCCGCTATAAATATTCAGATTTTGACTTGAACATGATCTTAATTAAGTAACTCACAAAACCATAGATAGCATAATTACTAGTCAGGAACGCATTTTACGGAATTTAATGTATGTAGACTAGAGGTGTCGCAGCTGGTGCTCTACGCGGTTCCTCTTCTTTTAGTCCTTTTGTAGCTTGTGAAGGCGAACAGCTCTTCTAGAATAGCTCACTAAAAGTACTTTTGATTATTAAAATAGATTTTTGTAAATATCACATGCAATACGAGACCAATAAATAATTGGAATGTGCAAAGAAAACCATTAGAAGCTGTCATATATGAAGTTGCTTGATAAACGAAGATCGATAACCAGTGTTTTGTAGCTACTATCAAAATTCTAAACAAACAAATCAAAAAGTATGTAGAATAACTTCTAATTTTATTACATGTTAAAGATAAAATTGAGTAAGATCGGAGCCGGTCGTACTATAAAGAAGATAAACTGGTAGTCGTATAGTTGTGTTAAGATTATCGAAAGCCTGTTCTGGCAATATAGGTTCTGTAATAAATTTCAATGACTTAATTTTTTCTTATCAATGCCGGTTGTGTGTTGGTACTAGGCCATTCTGTGGCGTTCAGTCCAATAAAGAAAAGACATTTTTTTACAACAGCAGGCCTCTTGTGGTTGTTAGTTAGGCTGAGGTGGTCGCGAACATCCTGAAGAGAGTGGCAATCCAGCAGGTGTTCACTCGTGATGTTCTCTCTATGGCAGAGAAGGCAGCTCAGAGTCTCAATCACTTCTATTTTATAGAGGTGCTTGCAAAGGTAATCGTGGTCGATTGTCATCCTGAAGGTGATTTTCATAGTTTTTACCTCGTACGGCAATATGTTGCTCCTCTTGCATCTGGTGCGTGATTATGGTTTTTACGAAAGCACCAGCGGCTTTGTAAATGAGAATCGGTTCAGGCTGTAGGAGCACGAGACCTTGCTTGACCAGGTTGTCTGCTTCCTCGTTTCCAGAGATCCTGCAGTGGCTGGGGATCCACTGGAACACAATCTCATGGCCGGTGTGAAGGAGCTGGCTAATCTTGAGGTGGCAGCTATATACGCTTTTAGATAGACTCTCAGCCAAACTGGTAACGGCGATTATAGCAGCCTGCCAGTCTTACCAGTCATTCTCTACTCCAGCCATGAAAATCAAATTCTCATCAAAATTGAAGCAACCTTGCCCCGCTGATAGGGAGCTCTGAAAGTGACGGCAGAAAACACTAGCTCCTGACTCTCCTGTGCTTCTCTCTGCTGACCTATTAACATAGACGTGAGTCGACGTGCTCTGTGGCTATCCCAGGGTTAGGGTCTCCAGAGTTCCTGATTTGAGCTCCCAATCGGGTGATGTAGCCGTTCTAGTTTCATTTGTCAATGTTGTGGTAAAAACTTCATCCTATTGTCAAGGTGGAGGTTGTAGGTTTTATTGAGCGATGTAGCCTTACAAACAAAAGTTTGTTGCGTCACAAGTCTACCTGTCTCTGGAACGTAGGAGTCCCAGTATGGACTGCCCAGTCCCTTTAACTTATCATGAGTAATATTAGGCAGGCGCTTTTCCGCTTGTACTTCAGAGGCTCAATGCCAGCGCAGCGGGATTTATCAAGTTTTTGAAGTGCTGTTTTACTGGCAGTTACCATTACCTTCTTGCCATACGCCATTGAAGAGCGGACGCAGGTTTTGTAAGCCGCTGGGAGTAGATCCTGCAATGTCCCCCACTTTGTACCGGTTAGTCTTTTTTATAGCGAAGACCTCTTGTTTTCTCGCTCCATACTAGTTTGTATCTGAATATTTCAATTGAGCTTAGAGTCCAAGGTTATGCCCAGTTAGAGTGAGGCATCAGTAGCGACAAGTTTATTACCATGATACTGCAAGCTTAACCGGTGCTGCTTAGTGGATGGGGTGAAGAGTCGCTTTGTCAGATTGGACCGATTGTTCATCCTCTGTTGATGATCTCTCAGGCTTTAGCAATACTTTTCTTTTTCTTTTTTTTTCTGTCTCTTATTTCTTAGTACTATTGGTTGCTATCATTGATCTCTCCTTTTGCCTTAAGTAAGGTAACCTCGAAATTGTTGTGGGTTTAGAAATTGGCCCGATGACCCCGACTTTGGTGATCTCTCAATACTTTTGGCTAGGAAAAGACTCTCTGATGACTGAATCATTGTTATCTGGTTCTGTAGTTCAGTCATTGACTTGCGTGGGAAGAATGGTTCGATCTTATGGTAATATCCCTAGGTGTCATTGATTTCATCTTTCCAATACGAAGGGCTAGCTCGTGAATAGTTATACTCGTAGATGTTCCTGGATTGCTCATCATCTAACTATCTAACGCTGCATTATAAGCAGTCTTGAAGGGTTTGAAAACCACAACGTCTAGTGGTTGTAACTTTGCTAAAGTGTGAGGAGGAACTATAAGTATGGTGTCTTTGTTGTTTGTCTTTAGGCAAATCGACAACCTCTTAGATAAAAAAAAATGTTAACGTCGACACTATCCAGTATCATTAAACTTGGATTATCTTTACTGCTGCTAGTTGGTGTGTTTGATGAATTGTTTCATAGTGTTCGCAAATAGATTGAAATTCATCCATTCTGATTTGGTTCCAAGTCCAAATATGACCCCTGCACTTATAATACAACAAGTGGTTACTAAAGGTTCCTCTTTCACTACTAGTAGCTCTGTTAACTTGCCTGACTCCTTTAGAAGCGAGGCGTTTCTAAGACTTTTGTACAGTGACAGTGCTCGTCTCGTCCAGATTATAAACCCTTGTACCATTTCCAAACGCACCCAGATTGTCAAAAAACACAATGTGATGTAGGCTAACATTTTATTCTTCTGGTGCTCTTAACGACAACCTGGGGTGTTTTTTTCTAAAATTATAGAGCCGATAATGTAATATTATTGGCAACGGCCATTTCGTAGGCAATTCTACTACAATCAATCAAAGGAGACTCATAAAACATTGGCTGCATATTATTACTTTTCTTGTTCATCAATAGAAATTTTGTTCACTTTGTAATTAGCAGCTTTAAGCCTTACAGAATTAAAATTCTCTCCTTTTTGTGTCTTCAATCATCTATGCCGAGTTGGATAAGAAATTTCTGATATCTTAGCAGCATTGCCTAGACTTCAACTGTTCTTGCTAACTAACTCTAAGGTAGTTCGCATTTGATCGGCAGTGTGCTTGCCGATGATAATTTTACAAATCCTGTTTTGCGACATTTTGATTCTGAAATAAATAAAAAAGTGTCGAATTGCAACATCAGAAATCTCATGGAACACAATAGATCGTTCTACATTGTAAATTTATTATTTCGAAACGGTTCTTCTTCTGGTACCATGCCTTAGGCATTGACGACTGCATTGTCTATTATTGACCGGTATCTATCTCTGTCGTAAGCTACGTGCATCAGATCTCACGCGCTCATCCCTGTCCAATGCCGTAAATTCCTCAGCCATGACATTTTCTTGTGTCCGATAGCAATATGTGACCTAGCTATTCAAGCTTGCGTCGTTTAGATGTTGGGAATTGTCTATTGTGTCCCATTCTCCGTAGTACCTTCTGATTTGTGACCCTGTTAGTCCATGGTATTTTGAGTATCCTCCTATATGTTCACATTTCGAACGCTTCTATGCTGTTTATGGTTTGCGTCTTGAGGGTCCACGTTTTGCAGCCATAAAGCAACACTGATCAGGAGTAACATTTCGCGAATCGTTCTCGAATGTCGAGAGCAAGTTGGGAGTTGCTCAGCATCGCCTTGAATTTCACGAAAGCTATTCTTGCCTACTTCATCCTCGACTTTATTTCTAAGCCCGGGTCCAGTTTGCTTTTTATCCAGCTTCCCAAATGCTTAAAACGTTCAACTCTCTCTATAATTGAGTTTAATTACCTTATATGTGTTAGCATCGGCACTGGGATACCTTCTGACATATTTTACTGCATTTCTAAATCTGCGATTAACAAATATATAATCGATTTGATTTCTCATGATGTGCCCCTCTTTACCTACTGGTGCCTTCCATGTATATAATCGGTTTTCTGGTAATGTGTACCATGTGCCGGTTATTGTTAACTGCTCTTCTTGGAAAAATGTGATCAGATGTTCTTCTCTCTCATTTCTATTTGCAAGTCCATGTCCACCAGTGATGCTTGGTGTTATTTCTTGTCAGTATGATTTACTGCTTCCTTAATACGAGGGTGGTCTGAAAAGTTTCCGACCTAACAAAGATACAAGACATTTTTTCTGAAAACTTTTTTTTATTTTTCAACATAGTCTCCTTGTAACTCTACACACTTCTCCCAGCGATGCTCCCATCTCTGTAACCCGTCCAAATAGTACTCGGCATTTATCTCTGCAAAATAATTGTTCACGAAGGTGATTGCCTCTTCATTTGACGAAAATCTTTGTCCTCCGAGCGCAATTTTTAGATGAGGGAACAAAAAGAAGTCGCTTGGGGCTAGATCTGGTGAGTAAGGCGGATGGTCAAGCAGTTCAAACCGTAATTCGTGAATTTTCGCCATGGCAACCGCTGAGGTGTGAGATGGTGCGTGCGTTGTCTTGGTGAAACAGGATTTTTGTTTTTCTGCAAATGTGGCGGTTTTTTCGCAAGTTCTACCTTCAGCTTGTCAAGTAATGATGCATAGTATGCTCCTGTAATGGTTTTTTCTTTTTGAAGATAATCGATTAAAATAACTCCATGACTATCCCAAAAAAACAGTCGCCATCACTTTCCCAGCCGAAAAAACAGTTTTTGCTTTTTTTGGAGCCGGTTCCCCCTTTGCAGTCCACTGTTTGGACTGTATTTTTGTTTCGGGCGTATAATGGTGTATCCAAGTTTCATCTACAGTAATTAATCGGCGCCAAAACTCGGATTTATTTCGCCTAAACTGCGCCAAAAGAGCGTTGGAAATATTCATTCGAACACGTTTTTGGTCTAACGTGAGCAAACGCGGCACCCAACGCGCGGACAGCTTTCTAATGCCTAAATGTTGATTTAATATGTGACAAACACGTTCTTTTGACATGTTCATAACCTCTGCTATCTCTCTCACTTTAATTCGGCGGTCGTCTAGCACCATTTGGTGAACTTTGGTGATGTTTTCGTCGGTAGTTGCAGTTTTTGGACGTCCCGAACGTTCATCGTCTCCCAAGCTCTTACGGCCACGTTTAAATTCAGCAGCCCAAAATTTCACTGGGGTAAATGATGGTGCAGAGTCCTCATACACAGAATCCAACTCATCTTTTATTTGCGAAGGCGTATTGCCTTTCAAAAACAAATATTTAATGACAGCTCGATACTCGATTTTGTCCATTTTCACAAAAGAACTCACATCCACTCACTCAAACGACTGTTACATAAAAACTGCGCGTCCAAAATGGCTGAAACTTTGGTGAGTAACTGTCAACAGATGAACAACGAAATTCAGTAGCTTTTATTTACGAGTGCTGCCATCTTCACGTTGAGGTCGGAAACGTTTCAGACCACCCTCGTATGTCTGTCCGGCTTGTCTGCTGTTGGTGCATATGTCTGTATGATATAAATTGTTTTTGGGGAGCTTTTTAGTTTTAGAAGTGTTACACAGTCTGAGATTGGAATAAATGCCTGCACTAGATTGCTTATGTCAGTTCTTAGAATAATTGCTACTCCGCTTATGTGAGAGTTATCAGTTCCTGAGTAATAGGTTGTAAACCTCTCATTTCTGTTTATCCCAGACCCTGACCATCGGGCCTCACTGACTCCAAGTAGGTCTATTTTTAGTCGGGTCATCTCCAGTTTGATTTTTTTAATTTACCAGCTTCCCTCATAGTCTTACCGTTCCATGCCGCAATTCTACTTATTTCTTGTGTTTTCCGCCCGGGGATCCTCACTGAAGGGACGCCGAGATCTCGGGGCCGTTAATGCGTTGTGGTCGTTTATCATGCAGTTATACTTGGGATATCCTTTGGATCTTTAATGTAGTAGTTTTTCCCTTTTTTTCTACATTTTTATGCCTTTGACTATTGATAGTTTATCCGCCTTTAGGGTCAGTTTCTTGACCCCAGGACAAAAGAGTGCCCTTACTTACTTACTAGCTCGTCCACCCGAAGCTGTTGATCGATAAGAGGGGATTGTTTATTCCGATGATTATTCGGTCCCTACCTGCGTTGATCATTCCGTAGGATGTTTCCCGCCTTCCACCATGCGGAGATGCAGTTTCAGATTTTCCCCTCATCGAGGGTAGGACCTTACGGCATTTCTTAACCCCTGTGGAGCTTTGTAAGACTTGAAACTATTACTCTGATTTAATTATTCAAATATTTATTAATTCTTTTGTACAGTCTTTGCCGTAAATAAACTAATTTATGTATAAACATAGGTTTGTTGATAACAGAAATTCTAGAAAAACCGTCAACACTAACGAGAATCTAAAAATATAGTTTTACTTTATTCTCACACTCTACAAGAAACTAACGTTCACAGAGGTAGCTTTTATGTCTGAAAATTGTAAAAAAAATGTTGATTGTAACCAGAGACAGAGACAAAAGACTCCTAGGTACCCAATATCAAATGGTCCCACCAGAAATAAATAAATTTTTTTTATCAATCTTCAATCTACTTTTAACAGCTAAGTTTCGACGCAACTTAAGGTAAAAAAATAACGTAAATACCATCTGGTACGTCACTGCGACACTTATACACGCATTGGGAGCCGGCGGTGAACCAAACCAATAGAATTTTTTGAGATGGAACACCTCTATGGGTGTAAAAGGGAGAGATATATAACTGAGAAATGCAAAATATTTTTGGTGGTTCATTGCGCGTAACTTAGTTCACTGTGACCCAGGCTCCCCTACCGTAGGAGTTCACAAGCGTAGGCGGTGGAAGTGGACCTACCTTGATTGCTCTAGTGTTAATGCAAATGGTAACCTAAACAGTCTGAAAATTCCTGTAACTTGAAATCATATAATTGTTTTAGTCTTATTGAAAATTTCTTTAATTGTGAATTTTATCGTAACCGTTTTACTTTTCTGCTTTACAAAAATTTGGTTTTGTGTCCATCAGTTTTGTCTTAAAATTAGATTGCGAACCCACATTGAGAAATGTGCGCCAAGTTTGTCTTTCTCCTTGTCTCAAAAATAAAAACAGTAGACAATATGACGTAATTTTTTTAATTTTTGTGACTGTGCTCTTTTGGAGTCTATACAACAATTATTAGGAAGTAACCATGATTTGGAACGGTTTCGTAATTTTTGAAGAAATTAGTTTTTAATGGTTTTATTTTTTTGGTGTCTAGTGGAACTTATTCTAGCATCTTTTATCATATTATAAACATCAATTAGATTAGGTTTTCATTTTTCCAAAACGTCAGCTGTCCACTGTCATTTTATTTCGATACTTCGAGTTGTATTAGACCAGATTTGATCAAGTCAAGAATCGTTAGAAGAATTCTAGACACGGAATGATCAATACTATGTGTGCGTTTTGTTCTCAGTCACTTGCCAGTTGATAAAGAGGGGCTAGAAAGTTAATTGAGATGTATCATCATAAAATGCCCAATATTCAAGTAATACCAGAAATAAGTAAGTCTTTCTGTCCTCTAATTTCATTGCAACTGTATATGGTAATCAAAGACTAGTTGCTCCAAGATGAATGATGTAAATAGTAGACATCAATATTGAACCACGAGCTAAGTAGAGAAATAATGTGCCGTGCTTTATATTTGAATGAGAATTCAAAGTTAATTTTGTTTGTGTTATCACTGCTGGAAGCTACGAAAGGTAAACACCTTCATTTGATTGTTTTAATAATAAATTATGACCACGTATGATTCAACTGAGCTTCCTTAAGCCTGTTTGCTTATTTTGTTCATTATTATTGCTCATGCATCCACCCGTAAAACAAGTATTTCCAATGCGAAGTTTGCTCTAAAGATAAAAATCAAATCAAGGCACTTTCCATCAACGCAAATGGAATACGATTTGGGTTTTTACTCTTTCTACTTTGTTTACCAAATTTGTTTAACACAATTTCACTAATGTAATTTTCCGAATTACCAACTATGTTTTTAAAACTTACAGTTTTAAAAATAGAATGTTTGCTAGACCAATTTACGAAGGTCTCCAGTTAAATAAGTTAGTAAACGTGACGTTTATTACTACGTACCAGATGAAAGTCAAGTAGAAATTTTTCTTGTCCATAAGAATGTTTTAAAAATCTAAGTCTTGCTCTTGCGCTATATAGCAGTAATTCTATTTTAGTAAGTAAATTGTCTGGAGGAAAATACAAGAAAAAGCTTCCCGAGTAATTCCGCAGTAGACAATGTAAAAAGTCTTGAAAATAAGGTATTATTAAATTTGAAGGCGACTGTCGTACGAAACAAACATAATATAGAACAAAACTATGTTATATTAGAAACAAGCAGACAACTTTTTCTAACAAAATAATAAAAGTTTTCGTGACAGCGAACGCCAAGATTGTTTGCGGAGTTGAAAAGGAATGAAACAATCCTAAGTGATCTGGACAAGCGTCCGAACGGATCAGACGTTAACAAACACGCGTGAAATGGCGACGCATCGTCCTGTCGCTTCCGTTGAATTTCTTTTAGTTTTATCAAACGCTCGATGTAAAGTAAGGTCGATTTTTCGGGTTGGTGCCCGCGATTCTCCTTAAGTCTTCTGTACGATTTCTAAAACATCATAACGCATTTTTGTCGTTTTCAATATAATCAACTTGACGTTGTAGATTGTCGAAAAAAATTTGTCCAATATGAAGCTGTCAACGAGCCCCTCGAAAAACTTTAGGTGACATAATCTGACAACAAGGCTTTCGCATTCCTTTGGTTATGTCACATTCTCATATCATTCTGGTCTCGCTTTTTCTGGGTCACAGATCTTAAAGACTTGTCTCGAGATATAGAGATAGCATTCCGTGGCTGTTTCAAACATCCTAATGTAAATATTCCATCCTATTTTACTTTATTTCAACTTTTAGGATGTGGATTTGCTTGCCTCGCGAGATTTTTTCCTGAAATACAGGATTTACCTTTGAATATTCCCACTATAGTTTGTTTGTCGATCGTTTAAAGTGCTGACTGTAATCCAATAGTTTATTCTAGTATGTAATTTTAAATTAAAATTGTAAACCAAAACCAAACAACTTAGTAATTAATAATTATCATAATCCTCGAGCAATTTTATCTGCAAAATCAATACGGGATGTTTGTGTTCCCGGACGAGATTGTTCTCCACTGTTCCGATTAGTAGAGTTTCCCTTGTCCTTAACAGAAACCCCTTTCTTCCTCTTTTTGAGGGATATTGGAATGCACAGAGTCACGTTTCGGTAAAAGAGTAAAAGTTTTCGCACACTCCTCGTCTGAAAAACAAAGTTGGAATTATAAACCAAACTCGTAAATTTTTTCTGTATTTTGCCCTTTCTTATAGTATATATATATAATATATAATATACAACATCTAATATTTTTTCCTTTGTGCTGCGCGCGATGTGTGCGGTGTGTGTATTTGTAGCAAGAATGGGAATCGTGTCTAAAATCTAGAGGTCGACTCGCGGCTTATGCCCTCAGGGTGCGTCGGATTATAAGTGTAATCCGAAATAACGGCGGAGATTTAAGTGGTTTATCGGCGTTATTGTACATAAAAGTTATTTAGCTCGGCAGGAGTTGTTGGGCTTTCAGGAATCCCTGCGGTGCTGAACAATCAAAACTAGCATGATTGTCGTAGTTTTTGGACGAGTAAGAACGGTTTGCTTTATTGAGAACGGTTGTAACGTGTAGTAGTCGTGGTAGTAGCAGGTTTAATTCGGTAATGGCCTCTCTAATCTTATAATAACACTTAGTTCTCAGAAGTGATTTTTATTTGTTATACATTTTGTCTTTTGTTATGTTATATAAAAGTGATTTTTATTTATTATACTCGTAAAGAATGTATCTAATAAAGGCTCTGATTTATGCTGTTTGCGTAAGTGAAACATGATACTGTCAGGAAATTGGAAAATACGAGAAAATTAATGTGGAACAAAATAAAAATAAATAACAAACTGAAAAATGACGTTCTGCAAAAAGCTTCTTACGTACGATAAATAATTGCTTTACTTGTTCTGTTTTCCTCCTTGATTGTTTTTAGTTTGTTAAAAAAACCACAATTACTGCGGATAAAAATAAAATTGACTTGCAACGTTAATTAATTAATTAATTAATTTTCGTATTGTTGTGGTACAAAATTCCAAAGGAAAACTTAACAAGAAATCACTGATACTCGACAACTTGTTTTGCAGCTTTTCGTTTGCCATTTGTACTAAATTCACGAGACACAGAATCCTAGCAAGAGAAAAAGGCAAGTTTTTTATTATCGCAATGTTTTAGTAACTTCTCCTTGACTGTAATCACTTTCAAATTTGATTCATATCGTGGGATAAGAAACACATACTGAACATGTCTTGCTGTATAAGCACGAGCAAAACCGTTTGGCCTCTTTGGTTATCGTATCTAGTGATCTTCTTATTTCGTACCCTACTTCTAAAGAAGCTTGACTTACTTAAACGTTGCGCCTATTTGCCATCAGGCGTAAGGCTTGCTGTAGTTGATTTTAATTAGTTTTCCCTTTTTTTACAGTTTCCTGTCACTTCTACCAGTCTGCCGTCTTTTGTCTTATCTCCTCCCATGTGATTTCTCTTTTCTTTAACACCTTTGTAATTTGTTCTTCCCATGTCTGCTTTGTTGTTCCTCTGCCCTTCCGTTCGGGTGTTTTGGCTTCATAAAATTTTTTTTGCAATCCTGTTATCTTTCATTCTGAGCACATGTCCGAACTATCCTAGTTGTCTCTCTTTTATTATATCTGTTGTTAGTTTAATGTTTAGTTGTTGTCTAATGGGTTCATTTCTGATTTTGTCTATTTCCCTCTTGTTTGCTATCTGTCTTAGGAACCTCATTTCTGTTGCATTTATTTTGCTTGGTGTTTTATTATTTAATACCCAGCTTTTTGCTCCATATGTTATTATCAGTATGGCTACTCGTTTATATACTTACGTTCTAACTCTTTCTGAACTTCTTTCTTTCCTAAAAAAGATAATCTTATCGCTTTAAAAAGCCTGCCTGTTGCCTTTGTTTGTTCAATGATTTCTTCGTCTATTTTATTTTTTTGATTTGTTATGGTTCCCAGGTATTTATACCTAACGACCTATTCCAAATTTGTTCCTTTGGCGTAGATTTGGCGTTCTTTTGTTCTCTTGCTATTATCATTGGTTTTGTTTTATTGACATTCAGCTTCATTCTTCTCTTTTCCATTTGTTCGATATAAATATCCAAGTTAGTTTGCAGGGCTCGTTCCGTGGCCGCCATTAGTACCATATCGTCTGCAAGAGTCATCTCGTTTATTTCTATTAACTGCAGTTTTCTGTAGCCTACATAATAGTTGATTAGTCCCTGTTTACTTTTTTGATCACATCGCCTAACACCAGACTAAATAGCAGTGCTATTGCTTTCTTCGTATAAGCTTCTAACTGCTCTCACTAGTGTTTGATGTACTCTCCTTTTGTTTAGACTCCTCCACATTTATTCTCTCTTCAGCCTTTCAGATGCTTTTTCCAGGTCGACGTAGCATAAGTGTAACTCTTTATTGTTCCTTATCGTCCTCTCTCCCATTTGTCTTATTGTATAAATTATGGTAAGTCTTGTGTTCCTCTTTGTTTCTTGAATCCACATTGTACTTCTTCCATCTTTTGTTTTGTTTGATCCCTTTTTCTTTTTGTCTAATATTCCTGCGTATAACTTTCCTGGAACGCTGAGTAGTGCTATTCTACAGTAATGATTGCAATCCCTGCTGACACAATCTGTAGAAGATTTTGGTTGCACAAAAACATTTGCTTTACATGTTGCTTTATGGTAGAGAATTTCTAGGTTAGGAAGTTAATGTATGAGCAGATCTTAGAGGATAACGTGTTGCG
This sequence comes from Ignelater luminosus, assembly GCA_011009095.1. NCBI lineage: Eukaryota > Metazoa > Arthropoda > Insecta > Coleoptera > Elateridae > Ignelater > Ignelater luminosus. Next base: position 175,017 of record VTPC01090904.1, read on the forward strand.
GCACAGAAACTTTCTACTCTGGAAACGGTATTTGGATTCAGATTCTATGATAATAACTATGTGTTTTGGCCAGAGAAGCTATTCCGTTAATTCTTCGTAACTATCCTTAAACGAAGAAATCTTAGCAATCGCTTGCACTTAATAAATTATCAATGATCCTACCATAGTTTTCTAATTCTTTTCTCTACCTCTCGGTTTCTTAGCGAGGTTTTTTCTAAATCTAACATCTTCTGCACAAACAACTATTAGTAATACTCCAAATACAGTTTCAGAATCTTGCTAGAACTTACCTCAAAACATAAAAAAAAACCTCAAAACTAAAAGGCTCAGCTTAAAGCGTCCCGCTAGGGTGAAGCTCATCAAACTTATTTTGACAATAAAGAGAAATTGAACCCATCAGCTTATATTTAATTATGTAGCAGACTTCTTTCAAATTCTGGTCTTTGATTTTTATGGTGGGTCAAGAAAAAAAACAGTTTCCAAGGAAGAGAACGTCGCGTCGCATTTAGAAGCATCTTGCTTAAACTAAACTTCTTCATCTTCTTCATCAGCCTTTTGATGTCCACTCCTTGACGTGGGCCTTCCTTTCTTCTCTCCATGCTACCCTATCCCGTGCAATCTGTTGCCATCCCA